>NIVC01004110.1:0-60353 GCA_002269645.1 Macrostomum lignano | reverse complement strand
CCGGACCCAGATTCGATGCCTCTTGGTCCGGGGCGCTCGTCCTCTCTGCAGAAGGCTAGGTTGAGGTCCAGCTCTGCTCGGGCAGCAGCTCAAGGAGCCGCCGACCGCGAGTCAGCATCACTGGGCCAAAATGAGAAGGCACGAGTCCTCGTCGCATTCGAATGAATGTCAGAGGCGTGCCCTTCAGAGTTTGCTTCCACAGGAGGCCATCAACGGCACTTCTCACACCTGCTTCAGCTGATCGGGAGACAGGCGCGCGTCCTTTCCCAGGATGACAACCGCCGGTTGCCTCTTTGCCGCATCAGCGTAGGAGGCCGCGGGGGTCAGTGGAGCTTTCTTCAGGTGGGCTGTCCACCCCTCCTGGCTGCATCGGCCTCCCTATCCTGGGCAGGGGCTTCCGTGGGCTCGAGGCCCTCTTCCGCCACCGCCCCAGACTGGAAGCTTCCGCTGCCGCGGGCCGTTGGCCCCTGGCACCGGTTTGGCTTCCGCCCTCCTTGGCCCGCCTCGCCTTGTTAAGTCGACGGCGGGCAGCTCCAGAGGTGGTGCTGCGTTTCTTAGCAGCTGGAGTAGCAGGTGTCTTCTCGGAGGCACCGCTCAGAGTTGGCTCCACGGGTCTCGCCGAGGCGTCCGCCGATGGTAGCAGGTGGTATGGCCGAGGAGTCCACGGCCCCAGCCGAGGCCGGAGGCACTGTGTCATCCACAGCCGGTTTGTTACTTCGGTTAGAAGCCATTGGCTGGAAGTAAAAAGGTGGGACTTCCTGCAGAACACAGGCAAAGAGGCCGCAAGGCCGCAACCCCAAACCAAGCGGCAGACCCCCAAAAAGCAAAATACCACCCTGCGGGGGGACCCAAAAGCGCAAGGGAACCGTTAGCGACCAGACTACTCTCTGGCCAAGCGTCAATGCAGCACGGAGTTACACTGGGACATTAGAGGGTGCGTTTATGGTCACACCAGGACCCGGCGCCAACGAATCAGCTCGGCAGGCCCAAGGGGGCCTGCCTTAACACCCACGGGACGAGTACCCTTCGAAGTGCGCCTTGCAAGGTGAAAATCAGGAGACAGAGTCTCTTGAGCTATCAGCCCGCCAGGGGAGGCAGGTGTGAGCATCGCTGGCTGGGATAAAGGCCATACCAGTCTCATACTGCACAGATAGTTCACACACGCCATTACGTGCAGGACCCGGGTCCTGGGGCAACAGCCCCGGCAGACTTAGAAGTAGAGTGAGACTCTATGGAGACTGAAAAGTAAAGTGAGATATCTTTGGGAGACTGAGAAGTAGAGTGAGACTCTCTGGGAGACTGAAAAGTAAAGTGAGACTGTCTGAGAGTCTGAGTAGTGGAGTGAGACTCTCTGAGACTTAGAAGTAGAGTGAGACTCTATGGAGACTGAAAAGTAAAGTGAGATATCTTTGGGAGACTGAGAAGTAGAGTGAGACTCTATGGGAGACTGGAAAGTAGAGTGAGGCTGTCTGGGAGACTGAGAAGTAGAGTGAGACTCTCTAGGAGACTGAGAAGTAATGTAAGACTCTCTGGGAGACTGAGAAGTAGAGTGAGACTGTCTGGGAGACTGAGAAGTAGAGTGAGACTCTCTGGGAGACTGAAAAGTAAAGTGAGACTGTCTGAGAGTCTGAGTAGTGGAGTGAGACTCTCTGAGACTTAGAAGTAGAGTGAGACTCTATGGAGACTGAAAAGTAAAGTGAGATATCTTTGGGAGACTGAGAAGTAGAGTGAGACTCTATGGGAGACTGGAAAGTAGAGTGAGGCTGTCTGGGAGACTGAGAAGTAGAGTGAGACTCTCTAGGAGACTGAGAAGTAGAGTGAGACTGTCTGGGAGACTGAGAAGTAATGTAAGACTGTCTGGGAGACTGAGAAGTAAAGTAAGACTCTCTGGGAGACTGAGAAGTAGAGTGAGACTCTCTGGGAGACTGAGAAGTAGAGTGAGACTGTCTGGGAGACTGAGAAGTAGAGTGAGACTCTCTGGGAGACTGAGAAGTAGAGTGAGACTCTCTGGGAGACTAAAAAATAGAGTGAGACTCTCTTGGAAACTGAGAAGTAGAGTGAGACCCTCTGGAGACTGAGAAGTAGAGTTTGACGGGATTAGTAAGAAGTTTCTAACTAAGAGTGATACAGGAGCATGATACAGAATGATACAGAATGATACTGTAGACTGATACAGGAGCCAGAGAAAAAACAAGAGAGCAGTAAATAAGAAGTGAAATTTTGTAGGCCACAGCCCAGCTGAAGACGATTTTCGGGAATGCTCGGTGCCAAACTCATTAACAGATCTGTGGCCCTCCACGCCGCTGCTTTGAACTCCTCGCAACACGCTCCGGCGGTCTCTGCAGGTAATGAATTCCGCGCATGCTGGGCCCACTGCTTATTAATAACTGTTATATGCTATGCAATACTGAATTTGCCGCATTAATTCTGCGCCATGAGGCGCAGATGTGCAGAAATTATTCTGTCATGGACTTCCGACGACTTGGACTGATAATCACAAGCATGTCGTGAAGTCTAATTAGCAATATTAATTTCAATATTATATTTTGGTACTAATTGACCAATTGAGCTGGAAGATGAGAGGGTCCTGCAGTGCCTGCCTGCTTGCCTTCTTGATTCTGCGGCAGTTGACGACAAAAGCCGGCCCAACTGACTCTGTGCGGCTGTTTCCCAGTCCAGAGTCTTTAGTAGTCCATGCATGGTTCTAGCTGCCCGTGGTCGCGATATAATGATAATGAATTGTAAGTGCTAGAAAAGATTTGCGCCTTTGGGTATTTTATGCCATACATGCACGTACTTGCATGTATTTCAGTATACATTTACATGTAGCTGAACCAATGGCGCAGCTAGAACCCATGGCGCCCCAGCTACACGTATCAGCAAGCAAAAAAATAATTTCAGCTATCAACAGATTAGTGCATCAGCAGACGTCATTGTGGCTGATTCATGATGATCAATTTATTCTTGACGATTCCAAACTGCAATGCGCCCGTTCCGCCACGGACTTGTTTGACCAAAAATTTAACGCTTCAACTTTTATCACAGTGTGGTAACACAAGCCAGTCGTAATAGTTGCCTAGCTGCTAAAATCTAAGGTTATCTTGCAGGCTTGAATTTTTTTACATGTACACTGACACAGGCGAGTAGGAAATACGTATGCATGTACATCATGTACATGCAGAGAGGGATACACGTGATGTACATGTAAAGTACATAAAGTACAATTGGTGAAAAATGAGTGCAGTGCAGCAGGCATGCAATCGACACATTACAAAACAAAACTCACACAATAGCATGCATACCGCCCTTCTTTCATGTATCCGTGCATTTAATTACTAAAGTGTGTGGCGCGTATGCGCCCTAATTATATACATGTAATGTAGCTCCCTGAACTGTGCCATGGAGATTCTGCAGATTTTGATTCTGGCTAGTAGGCTGCATGCAACAAATAAACTGAGTAGGAAGGGGAACTATTCTTGGAAAATTTTAGGAGGCAGGTTCTACCGAAAAATTTACATTACGAAAAGAGGCGAGGCGTATTTAATTATTATATATATATTTTTTATATTTTTAAGTTTTGATTTTTATAGTTAGAGATTTCTTCAGCACAAAAATCATTATTATATACATGTAATCGCTTTTGATAGGAGGTGCGCAGAGCCAATGTTCAGCTTCTGATGGGTTTTTCTTTTCTAATAGCTCTATTGATATTCATAGCTGTTTATTTAATGTGGGTTTAGTAATTTAGCGCTGTTTTTTAGGACTGTATACCATGTGTATTGGGTAATCGTAGTTACTGCTTCGCTGTAAAAATGTAATTTTTGGATTGAGGCTAGATAGCAATAAATTTTTGATCCTTTATGTGATTCTAAAATGCTTTTCTTAACAATCGACAGCTAAAAAAACCTAACGATATACTGTTGTATCTCGTAATTACCATGCATTTTTTGTTATACTTTCTAATTATTTGAAACTAGTGTGAAGTTTGAAATCGTATTTTAAAAGAAACTGGGCATAAAAAATCACATCATCCTGGCTTTCTGGCTGGCCCGAAGCCGTTCCAGGTTGTAACTTTTACTTAACTAAAAACTATTGGCCTATACTTCAGAAACCTTAAACTTTGTATTTGAATACAAACATAAATAGTTGCTAGGTGGTATTGAACATTTAAACTCTGGTATTCAAATTAGCCAGTCAGTTTCAGTTAGGCTGCGCCTGCGATAACAAAGTGCTGCATGATACTGCTGATAATGACTGAGTAGGCCCTAGTGTAAATTAAATCCAGCTATCAAATACAAATAGCAATAGGATAGTACCACTACGCTCGTACATACTGATACTGGTACTAAACTTGTCACCATTTAAATCTTTGGACTCTTCCTTGCCACTTTAACAACTGTTTCTGCCTTATCTAAGCTTGGCCATACAGCCATAGCTGCCATACTTGAATAAGTTGAATTCAAGACAATGACTAGTTTATATTTATTTAGTTTATTAATATTGTCCCTTCTTTGGCCATCTTACTTAGCAAGGCATATCAGTGGTGTTCTTCAAACAGATTCTGTGAGTAAAATTCAGTTTATTAATTATAGTTTATTTAAGAATACTAGAAATACTTGACTAGGCCTAGAAATGTATTATACAATCTAAAATACATTGTCATAGTTTTATAAGTGGTTAATAAATCAAGTAGACCTATTTTAGTTATTTATAGCCCACTTTGCCTTTGGTAATAGACAATTTAGCAATCTGCCAATCGCTAAACCAGCTCATCTACTGGTGATTTATTGAGATAAAGCAAAGATAAGATGCTCACCAGATGCTGATTAGCCTACAAACACATGTTGATTGGCATAATTACATTAGGGATATCTATGCCTAATACTCGTAAGTACTCATTGACCATTTAACTAAACTAGAAGGCTTTAATTAATAGATAAAAATAGATGAGTCCTATTTTATATACCAAAAATTTTATCAGAGTAAATACTGGCCTGGCCAATGGGTGCTAGGAATGATAGAGCATGGTACTTATAAATGCACATGATAATGTTAATTAGGGATAAAACTGTGGCATTGTGGCAACCTTGCTACTAATTATCTATTAACATTTGGTATATTCTTCTAGGCATTAACATCTTGACTAATAGCTAGCAAATATACAACTAGCTACCTAATCACAGTGTTGTGAACCACTGACTACGCTTAAAGAACCCACAAGATGTGACCATTTATATAAATCTTATTGAAGGTATATGGCTTATGCCAGAGCTTGCATGGTACAAATGCTATATTCTTTGAACTGCATCTCAAATAATTCCTATGGTGCAAGATGTACCCACAAAATGCAGTTTGGCAACATAATATATTGGATTAGGCTCTATTATCCTTGAATGGACTAAGTGCAAGCAACTAGCCCCCCCCTAACTAATTTATTAGATTCAACTCAATGTCAACTTTTCATTCATAATTTATTGGTTAATTCCCAGTTATGTTTTATTATTAGAAATGAAATTTTGCATAAATTCAAGTTAAGCAAACAAAATTCTTGAAGGTTTCCAACAACTTGATAATATACTTAAGTAATAAAGTATGGTGACTTCAGTAATAGAGTCCTAATATTTTAGGAATAATATGCACATGTACTATTTTAGGATCTAGCCAGAACCAGAGCCAAATAGATTTTATAAAAGGGATATCTTAGTTATGCTTAGTAACTATTTGCTTTGCTAAGGACTAGCTTATATAAATTTGTATAATTCAAATACAACACATTCAATTTCTAAATAGGTTTTTTGACCTTACCTTCTTTACAACTTGTCATTTTTAAATATATAATATTGTAATGTTCTGTAATTTATCTATATTATCTATACTAGTCTGTTACTGAATTGGATATACTTTATTATCAGTCTCTATTATCAATGTGTCTGTTACCAAAGTGGGCTATCCCTGCCTATGCTATGCCTAAGCCTAGACTTAGATTTTCTATTTGTAGTTCAAATATAGTGTACTATAGGTCTATCTAACAAGGACTATTCAAGTAAAAGGATGGGAAACCTTGTTTCTTAGAAAATTTTAGGAATCAATCAAGTTTAAAAAAATATACTATAAAATATTTTACAAGCATTTTGTTAAAAACACTTCAAAACAAACTATTTGGCTATATGATATTTTTACTTTTTGTGAATGTTGGAAAATCCCATTCACTACAGCAGTAGCCACTACTGCAGAAGTGCACTTGGCCATAGAAAATAAAACCAATCAGCCTGATAAAAAGTCAAGCAGGCAGCTTGCAGTTCCAAACTGCACTTTCCCACAGACTGCAAGCCAACCCAGCTGTTTACTGTTCTTCCCTCTCATTATTTGGCAATTTACTAGAGAATTTCCAACAAATATTTTAACCAGAGAACTTGATTTCTACACTTTATATTTGAATCAACATAAGACAATACTATCTGAATTTGACAGAATTGGCATTTCCTTACTCGATTCTGCTTTCTGCCAGACAAGGGCTCCTTGAAGTTTACCATTCGTTATCCTGTGGTGAGTGCTTTGGATGGAAGTAGAAACCACAAATGCTGGCCATAATTTCCATAAAACTGAGGTCTGTAATATATAATAACTCATCTCATGTTTAATTTCTCAACCTAGTCCTACCTGACGCAAAGCATGCTGTTATACTGGGACAAGCCGAACCTGTGGACCAGTGTCTACAACACTGAGCTGGTATGCGAATTTAATTTTCCAAGTAAATATAGGAAAATTTGATAATTTCATTGAATTTAATGTTCTTTCTGCTTTTTAGTCCTGCACCCAGAAGGAGGCCGACCTGGAAATTCTGAAATACCAGATCTTCCGGCTGTCCAAGGACTCCGGACTGTGCCGTTCGGTTGAAAACAACACGGCCCTGCTCTGCGACTCCAAGGAGTACCAGTTCAAGTCGGCCAGGGAGCGCTGGTGGTTCATTGTCATCTCCAACTGCATGGCCCGCAGCGTGAGTGACTTGGGGTGCTTGCCTGCCTGTCTGTTTCTGTCTGTCTGTCTGTCTGTCTGTCTGTCTGCCTGTCTGTCTGTTTCTGTCTGTCTGCCTGTCTGTCTGTTTCTTTCTGTCTGCCTGTCTGTCTGTTTCTGTCTGTCTGCCTGTCTGTCTGTCTGTCTGTCTGTCTGTTTCTGTCTGTCTGTCTGTCTGTCTGTCTGTCTGTCTGTCTGTTTCTGTCTGTCTGTCTGTCTGTTTCTGTCTTTCTGCCTGTCTGTCTGTTTCTGTCTGTCTGTCTGTCTGTCTGCCTGTCTGTCTGTTTCTGTCTGTCTGTCTGTCTGTCTGTCTGTCTGCCTGTCTGTCTGTTTCTGTCTGTCTGCCTGTCTGTCTGTTTCTTTCTGTCTGCCTGTCTGTCTGTTTCTGTCTGTCTGCCTGTCTGTCTGTCTGTCTGTCTGTCTGTTTCTGTCTGTCTGTCTGTCTGTCTGTCTGTCTGTCTGTCTGTTTCTGTCTGTCTGTCTGTCTGTTTCTGTCTTTCTGCCTGTCTGTCTGTTTCTGTCTGTCTGTCTGTCTGTCTGCCTGTCTGTCTGTTTCTGTCTGTCTGTCTGTCTGTTTCTGTCTGTCTGCCTGCCTGTCTGTCTGTTTCTGTCTGTCTGCCTGTCTGTTTGTTTCTGTCTGTCTGCCTGTCTGTCTGTTTCTGTCTGTCTGCCTGTCTGTCTGTTTCTGTCTGTCTGTCTGTCTGTCTGTCTGTCTGTCTGTCTGTCTGTCTGTCTGTTTCTGTCTGTCTGTCTGTCTGTTTCTGTCTTTCTGCCTGTCTGTCTGTTTCTGTCTGTCTGTCTGTCTGTCTGCCTGTCTGTCTGTTTCTGTCTGTCTGTCTGTCTGTTTCTGTCTGTCTGCCTGTCTGTCTGTTTCTGTCTGTCTGCCTGTCTGTCTGTTTCTGTCTGTCTGCCTGTCTGTCTGTTTCTGTCTGTCTGCCTGTCTGTCTGTTTCTGTCTGTCTGCCTGTCTGTCTGTCTGCCTGTCTGTCTGTTTCTGTCTGTCTGCCTGTCTGTCTGTTTCTGTCTGTCTGCCTGTCTGTCTGTTTCTGTCTGTCTGCCTGTCTGTCTGTTTCTGTCTGTCTGTCTGTCTGTCTGTTTCTTTCTGTCTGCCTGTCTGTCTGTTTCTGTCTGTCTGCCTGTCTGTCTGTCTGTCTGTCTGTCTGTTTCTGTCTGTCTGTCTGTCTGTCTGTCTGTCTGTCTGTTTCTGTCTGTCTGTCTGTCTGTTTCTGTCTTTCTGCCTGTCTGTCTGTTTCTGTCTGTCTGTCTGTCTGTCTGCCTGTCTGTCTGTTTCTGTCTGTCTGTCTGTCTGTTTCTGTCTGTCTGCCTGTCTGTCTGTTTCTGTCTGTCTGCCTGTCTGTCTGTTTCTGTCTGTCTGCCTGTCTGTCTGTCTGTCTGTCTGTCTGTTTCTGTCTGTCTGTCTGTCTGTCTGTCTGTCTGTCTGTCTGTCTGTCTGTTTCTGTCTGTCTGTCTGTCTGTTTCTGTCTTTCTGCCTGTCTGTCTGTTTCTGTCTGTCTGTCTGTCTGTCTGCCTGTCTGTCTGTTTCTGTCTGTCTGTCTGTCTGTCTGTCTGCCTGTCTGTCTGTTTCTGTCTGTCTGCCTGTCTGTCTGTTTCTTTCTGTCTGCCTGTCTGTCTGTTTCTGTCTGTCTGCCTGTCTGTCTGTCTGTCTTTCTGTCTGTTTCTGTCTGTCTGTCTGTCTGTCTGTCTGTCTGTCTGTCTGTTTCTGTCTGTCTGTCTGTCTGTTTCTGTCTTTCTGCCTGTCTGTCTGTTTCTGTCTGTCTGTCTGTCTGTCTGCCTGTCTGTCTGTTTCTGTCTGTCTGTCTGTCTGTTTCTGTCTGTCTGCCTGTCTGTCTGTTTCTGTCTGTCTGCCTGTCTGTCTGTTTCTGTCTGTCTGCCTGTCTGTCTGTTTCTGTCTGTCTGCCTGTCTGTCTGTTTCTGTCTGTCTGTCTGTCTGTCTGTCTGTCTGTCTGTTTCTGTCTGTCTGTCTGTCTGTTTCTGTCTTTCTGCCTTTCTGTCTGTTTCTGTCTGTCTGTCTGTCTGTCTGCCTGTCTGTCTGTTTCTGTCTGTCTGTCTGTCTGTTTCTGTCTGTCTGCCTGTCTGTCTGTTTCTGTCTGTCTGCCTGTCTGTCTGTTTCTGTCTGTCTGCCTGTCTGTCTGTTTCTGTCTGTCTGCCTGTCTGTCTGTTTCTGTCTGTCTGCCTGTCTGTCTGTCTGCCTGTCTGTCTGTTTCTGTCTGTCTGCCTGTCTGTCTGTTTCTGTCTGTCTGCCTGTCTGTCTGTTTCTGTCTGTCTGCCTGTCTGTCTGTTTCTGTCTGTCTGCCTGTCTGTCTGTTTCTTTCTGTCTGCCTGTCTGTCTGTTTCTGTCTGTCTGCCTGTCTGTCTGTCTGTCTGTCTGTCTGTTTCTGTCTGTCTGTCTGTCTGTCTGTCTGTCTGTCTGTCTGTTTCTGTCTGTCTGTCTGTCTGTTTCTGTCTTTCTGCCTGTCTGTCTGTTTCTGTCTGTCTGTCTGTCTGTCTGCCTGTCTGTCTGTTTCTGTCTGTCTGTCTGTCTGTTTCTGTCTGTCTGCCTGTCTGTCTGTTTCTGTCTGTCTGCCTGTCTGTCTGTTTCTGTCTGTCTGTCTGTCTGTCTGTTTCTGTCTGTCTGCCTGTCTGTCTGTTTCTGTCTGTCTGTCTGTCTGTCTGTCTGTCTGTCTGTCTGTCTGTCTGTTTCTGTCTTTCTGCCTGTCTGTCTGTTTCTGTCTGTCTGTCTGTCTGTCTGCCTGTCTGTCTGTTTCTGTCTGTCTGTCTGTCTGTTTCTGTCTGTCTGCCTGTCTGTCTGTTTCTGTCTGTCTGCCTGTCTGTCTGTTTCTGTCTGTCTGCCTGTCTGTCTGTTTCTGTCTGTCTGCCTGTCTGTCTGTTTCTGTCTGTCTGCCTGTCTGTCTGTCTGCCTGTCTGTCTGTTTCTGTCTGTCCGTCTGTCTGTCTGTTTCTGTCTGTCTGCCTGTCTGTCTGTTTCTGTCTGCCTGTCTGTCTGTTTCTGTCTGTCTGCCTGTCTGTCTGTTTCTGTCTGTCTGCCTGTCTGTCTGCCTGTCTGTCTGTTTCTGTCTGTCTGTCTGTCTGTCTGTTTATCTGTTTGTCTGTCTGTCTGTGTCGGTCTGTCTGTCTGTCTCAGTATTTTTCTGTCTGCCTGTCGCAGCCCATGACTCATTCCTATCCCCACCCGCCGAGCAGGGCCTGCTGCTGCACTATGACATGTGGCTGAGGAACGGCGAACCGGGCAACCTGTTCAGAGAGCACTTCTCAGCTGACGAAATCTGTGAGTGTCCAGTTCTCCAGTTTGCTTGCCACTTTTGTGACAATAAAAATATGAACTTTATTTTCAGACATCCTGGAGTTCAACATTGGCTTCTTCTTTCTGCAGTCGGCTCTTCTTGTACTGGCCGTCCTGATTGCCAGTGAGTTTTCAGATCGTCTGTGTTTCTGGGAACCCCAGACCTTGGCTTTGGAATTCTAACCTTGCCTCCCAGATCTTCAGTTGCTGAGCCCCCCAGATCATCAGTTGCTGAGCCAGCCTTTCAGATCCTCAGTTGCTGAGCCCCCCCAGATCCTCAGTTGCTGAGCCAGCCTTTCAGATCCTCAGTTGCTGAGCCCCCCCCCCAGATCCTCAGTATCTGAGCCAGCCTCCCAGATCCTCAGTTGCTGAGCCAGCCTCCCAGATCCTCAGTTGTTGAGCCAGCTTCCCAGTTCCTCAGTTGCTGGGCCAGCCTCCCAGATCCTCAGTTGCTGGGCCAGCCTCCCAGATCCTCAGTTGCTGGGCCAGCCTCCCAGATCCTCAGTTGCTGGGCCAGCCTCCCAGATCCTCAGTTGTTGAGCCAGTTTCCCAGTTCCTCAGTAGCTGGGCCAGCCTCCCAGATCCTCAGTTGCTGGGCCAGCCTCCCAGATCCTCAGTTGCTGGGCCAGCCTTCCAGATCCTCAGTTGCTGGGCCAGCCTCCCAGGTCCTCAGTTGCTGAGCCCCCAGATCCTCAGTTGCTCAGTTGCCACCCGTCAAGATTAGCCAAACTTTTATTTAAATTTCAGTTCGCCTACGAAAGAAGCAGCTGCTTCACACGACCTACAAGATTTTTCTGTTGTCTGCCGTTCTGCTGCTGTTCTCCATCACCCTGACTTGCATCGCCTACATCAGCTACGGGGCGACTGGGAACAAGTCCACAGTGCTGCACTATATGTGTAAGACTCCCAAGACACCCAATCGCCAATCATATAGTCTGCATGACCTCACGTGACCGTGACCTCAAGACTCCCAACCCCAAATCATTTAGCCTGCATGACCTGAAGTGACCTTAAGACACCCAATCGCCAATCATATAGCCTGCTTGACCTCAGGTGACCTCAAGACACCCAATCGCCAATCATATAGCCTGCTTGACCTCAGGTGACCTCAAGACACACCCCAATCGCCTGCTTGACCTGAAGTGACCTCAGGACACCCAATCCCCAATCATTTAGCCTGCATGACCTGAAGTGACCTCAAGACACCCAATCCCCAATTATTTAGCCTACATGACCTGAAGTGACCTCAAGACACCCAATCCCCAATTATTTACCCTGCATGACCTTAAGTGACCTCAAGACACCCAATCCCCAATTATTTAGCCTACATGACCTGAAGTGACCTCAGGACACCCAATCCCCAATCATTTAGCCTGCATGACCTCACGTGACATCAGAAAATCAATCGCAGTTCATCTATTCTGCATGACCCAATGCACTCAGCCTGACCTCAAATGACCCCACCCGCAGCCGCGGCGCTGCACTCACTGGCCAGCATCGCATTCGTGATGATGCTGCTGCTGCTGAGCCTCGGCTACACAATCACCTGCGGCCGGCTGCCCACCTGGGCCACGGCGCTCATCTCCGTCTTCATGACGGCATTCGCAGTCGGCTACGTCGCCCTCTTCGCCGTGGAGGCGGCCACCTTCGACCCGGCGCTGGTGCTGTACAGGTGGGAGAGCCAGCCGGGCTACGGCCTCATCGCCCTGATGCTGGCCGCCTGGTTGTTCTACATCGCCGGCTGCGGCTACTCGTTCGTCAGGCACCGCAGGAAGCGCTCGTTCTACGCGCCAATGGCGGCCTTCTTCTCTCTGTGGCTGCTCAGCACCCCCATTGCCGTGGCCATCAACATCACCAGGGTGCCCGACTACATGAGAGAGAAGGTCGTCAACTTTGTTGAGCTGGGCATCCTGTTCGCTGCCCAACTGTTCTATCTGGTCATCACCAGGCCGACCGTGTCCAACACCAACTTCCCCTTTCATATCAAGACTTCGCAGGTGAGCAAAATTTACAGCTTCTGTTCACTGTCATCTCCGCCACTTTACCTCACTCCTTTTGTGCTCCAGTGTGTAGTGTGTCTTGGGATTGGGAGTCTCTACCTGTCTTCCCCTCTCCCTGTCTTCCTCTCTCCCTGTCTTACCCTCTCCCTGTCTTCCTCTCTACCTGTCTTCCCCTCTACCTGTCTTCCTCTCTACCTGTCTTCCTCTGTACCTGTCTTCCCCTCTACCTGTCTTCCTCTCTACCTGTCTTCCTCTGTACCTGTCTTCCCCGCTCCCTGTCTTCCCCTCTCCCTGTCTTTCCTTGCCTGTCTTTCCCTCTACCTGTCTTTTTATTTACCTGGCTTCCCCTCTACCTGTCTTCCTCTGTACCTGTCTTCCCCTCTACCTATCTTTCCCTTTGCCTGTCTTTCCTTGCCTGTCTTTCCCTCTACCTGTCTTTTTATTTACCTGGCTTCCCTTCGCTTGTCTTTCCTTGCCTGTCTTTCCTTGCCTGTCTTTCCTTGCCTGTCTTCCCCTCTGCCTGCCTTTCCCTCTACCTGTCTTCTTATTTACCTGGCTTCCCTTAGCATGTCTTCCCTTCCGCTTGACTTCCCCTCTGTCTGTTTTTCTGTTTTTTTTCAGATGGAATAGATTTGGGGCTGCTAGCGAGGCAGCTGTTTTTGCTAGGCGTTCCCTTGACTACTGGAGACCGAATGCCCGTTACTCCTCGGCCAAGTTACGGGGCAATCTGTGTTTATGCAATAGCGTCGCCGTGTCGCTAATTATGCTAATTAGCCAGTCACATAGATATCATTTTCCCTTTCTATTCCTTCCAGTCGCCTTGGCAACCACTGTCTGAGGGTTTGTTTAGAGTATCTCATTAATAAATTAAGCTAATGAGACCGATTACATAGGCTTTAGTTGTCCAGCTATTTTGTCTGCTGAAAATGAATCCGATTTGGAATAGGACAGATTTATAAATTATTTATTAAGGCTGATTTTCTGTTGCTATTGGCAACCCGGAAATCCGGCGCATTCTTTAATTAGAAGGCTTGGATGAATTTAGACAAAAGTGACCCTCTGACTGAAACCATTTTCTATTCATTAGTAATTGATAAGTCTGCGGCACATGTTTAACTTCATCCATGTAGTCTAATATTGCTATTAGTTAGCAACTCTACTTGTGACGTCTGAGAATCTTCTCAATCTATGATCGCAACTCATCCTTAATACTCATTTAGCTCAGACTTAACCATCCTTAATCCATCTTTAATCCGCAACTCATTCTTAACCCTTAGTCCATCCCTAATCCTCAACCCCCACCCCTAATCCTCAACCCCCATCCCTAATCCTCAACCCCCATCCCTAATCCTCAACCCCCATCCCTAATCCTCAACCCCCATCCCTAATCCTCAACCCCCATCCCTAATCCTCAACCCCCATCCCTAATCCTCAACCCCACCCCTAATCCTCAACCCCCACCCCTAATCCTCAACCCCCATCCCTAATCCTCAACCCCCATACCCAATCCTCAACCCATCGTTAATCCATCCTAAATCCTCAATCTATCCCTAATCCTCAAGCCATTTATAATCCTTAATCCATCGTTAATCCACCCTAAATCTTCAATCCTCCCTAATCCGTTTCAATCGCCCAGATCGGCGTCATTACCTTCGAGGAGGCGGCCATCCGGTCTTCTGACGATGCCGACGACTCGACCTACGACCGGCGACAGAACGCGGTCTCCAGCGGCTACAAATACCCCACTGGGGGTGGCGTCGGCGGAGGCGGCAGCGGCCCGACTCCCTACGACCTGCCCGACGGCACGGCGTTCAGCGAATTCTCCATCTTCACCGTGCTCGCCGAGCCGCCAAGCTTTCGCCACCAGCAGCAACAGCAGCAGCAAACCCTGGGATTTACTCCCAGCCTGCTGGGTAATCAGCAGGCCCTATCCGGCGCCGCGTCTTTGTCGCGGGGGGAGGCAACGCCCGTTCTTCGGGCGGCGAAGAGCGCCGGGAATCGGTCACCGCTCCTGGCTCAGGGGCGGTGGATGTGGCTCGGTCCGGCCCTCTGTGCTCAGCCTTTGTCGCTGGCTCTGTCAGCGGTAGGGGTTTGGTACCTGGTCCGGTTATTTCGAGCTCGGTCCGCAGTCAACAACAACAACAGCAGCAGCAGCAGCTGCCGCCTCCTCCGCGGCCTCCGCCGCCGGCGATTCGGCAGCAGTCGGCCGGCACCAGCAGCAGCCACAGCGGAGTCGGCAGCCCTTCGTGCCAGTCGAAGCTTCTGTCGCAGCAGCCGAATCAGAGCGGTGTGGTCGGAGGCTCCGCCGCGGCGGCCACGTACCCGCTGTATGAAGAGATCCGCGATGGCTGCACCACCCGAGACCAGCCGGTGTATTATTGATTGATTGATTGACAGTAGAGGCTGAAATTCTCTTTTTAATGCTTTGATCGTCGCGTCGAAGGTACTGAATGTCCATCATGTTGACGATAGGTGGGAAATGTGTACATGAGCACGTGTACGTTAGCACATGAGTACATGTCTACATGAGCACATGAGTATATGTGTACATGAGTACATGAGTACGTGTACATGAGCACATAAGCACATGAGCAAATGTGTACATGAGCACATGAGTACTTGTACATGGGCACATAAGTACATGAGCAAATGTGTACATGACCACATAAGTACATGAGCAAATGTGTACATGAGCACATAAGTACATGAGTACGTGTACATGAGCACATGTTTACATGAGCACATAAGTACACGAGCGCATGAGCACAGTGATTGACCTGGCGTATATTTGGATAGGTTTAGATTACAACAAGCCGTATCTAAAGTAAACAAAAACCGTTGCTATGGTCACCGTATCCCCAATTGTTTTGCTAGCGTCACTTCCAATACTTTACTAAACTGTTCAAAGTATCAATATTGTTTTTTGTATTCAATGCAGCTGTTTCTGGGGTCCAGTGTTTTCTCTCACTTTTTACCGAATTTTACAGCAAATACTCAAATCTTACGTGTCTTGTAGTTTTCGTGTTTCACTGACCAGCTATTTAAAAATCCAGCCATTGCTTTTGCACCGAATTGTATAAAATGTTTTGCACCTGCTTTTGCCCTTTTCAGGTTTGCTATGTTGCTCTTAAAGCAATAATTTTAATAGTTTTTTTAGAATTGATTACCAATGCCTTAGAGCTAATGTACTTTCTATCTTGAATGTCACGATTTTAAGTGCTTTGATTTCCTGCAATCGTATAAAGAATTTTCTTTAGAAGGAGCCTTTTATCTCTTTAAAAGCACTCACTCACGAATAAAAGCAGTTTTCTGCACTTTTTATTTGATATTTGTGTTACTGCAACTACAATTGTGCAATTCGTATTTATTCATAACTTCTATCTAATTGATGTTTTGGAAAAGCATGCACAGTTTTCACTGAAATATAATGTCCTTCTCAACCGCACTTACACTGCGTCATCGAGTCTCCAGACTCCGCATTATTAATTATTTTTTGTTTGGGCTTTTTATTTTACATGTTGCTGGAAACAGCTGCTTTGTGAAATCCAGACAAGCTTTAATAGGTGAGACAATTTACTCAAGCCTGACCTACCATTTTCATGCAGCTGAGCATTCTTTCAAACCAAAAATCCAGACATGTTTAAGCGCCACAGTCCCGGGGGCATGTCAGGCATTTTACGGTTTAACATCCTGGCCGCGACTGGTTGCGCAACATACTACTTTTGGAGCAAATATTCCAGTAGTAAGTTGTGCTTATCGTGCTCAGACAAGCTCTAAAAATGGGAATTTGGCTCAGTCTCAATATGGAAAACATTGCAGGAAAGTCGCTGCAGGCAGAGTACTGCACACAGGCGCTGCAGTTGGTTCAGGATTATCCTCAGATGCAGCAGATTCTGGGCAAGCAGATCCGCCTCACCAAGCTGGTAACCCGGCGCGAGGCCGATCAGTTCACGGATCTGAGCCAGCTGGCCGGCAGCGGGCCCAATCGGCAAATTCGGGTCAAGTGCGAGCTGCAGGGCAGCAAGTCCAGCGGCCTCTTCTACGTCTACGCTTCGTCTACGGACTCGCCTGGGTGAGGCGGATTTTTTCCTGAAGTCGAGCAAGCAACCCGCAGCTCGCAGACTTGCACTCTCGCACTTTTCTTTCAGATCGGCCACTAAGCCAGACTCCTCTTCCCAACCAAATGACGCCGCGGAGATGAGGCCCAGCATACTCAGCACACAGCCGTCGTCGAACCTGTCCAAGGGTTGGGCCATAGACAGGCTGGACCTGCAGCTGACGGGTAGCGGAAAGCCTTCAGCCCTGACTCAGCGGTGGACTCTATTCGAGTCATTCGCCAGGCGCAGAGCAGCCACCAAGGAGCTTCCAATAGCCGGCTGACTCTTGAGTTCCTAATTTAGCATGAAATAAATACAAGATACGAGAAAGACAGCATTTTATGCGTTAATGATAATTTATGAGTCAATTGCAGCGGCACTTGTGTCTTGAATTTTCGACTATTTATTTTGTCATACACGATTATAAGTATACGCACACTAGTAAACAAGTAGTCATTGAAAAATGCACTTCTTAGCAGCCAAGGTGACACTGGGACATTTGAATCATTATAGAAGTTCATTACTCGTACACAACAGAAGCCGACATTATTGAAGTCCAATGTTCAAATAAAGCTGCGCTGCTTCAGTTTGATTTCTTCCGACAGCGAGTCCATCTTTCTCTGAAGGGATTCTGCAATCAAATTATTGTTCATCATTCTTAGCTGAACACTTTGACAACCAATATACAAATACCCTGACCACTGCACACCTGACAACTATGCTGGCAAGATATCCACCACATCCTGACAACCCAGCACACACTGACAACCCCACACCCTGACAACCTCACACATTGACAACCCCACACCCTGACAACCTCACACCCTGACAACCCAGCACACATTGACGACCTCTCACCCTGACAACCTCACACCCTGACAAACTCACACCCTGACAAAACAACACACATTGACAACCCCACACCCTGACAACCTAACACCCTGACAACCTCTCACCCTGACAACCTCACACCCTGACAAACTCACACCCTGACAAAACAACACACATTGACAACCCCACACCCTGACAACCTCTCACCCTGACAACCTAACACCCTGACAACCTCTCACCCTGACAACCCCACACCCTGCCAACACAACACACATTGACAACCCCACACCCTGACAACCTCTCACCCTGACAACCTAACACCCTGACAACCTCTCACCCTGACAACCTCACACCCTTCCAACACAACACACATTGACAACCCCACACCCTGACAACCTAACACCCTGACAACCTCTCACCCTGACAACCTCACACCCTGACAAACTCAGACCCTGACAAAACAACACACATTGACAACCCCGAACCCTGACAACCTCACACCCTGCCCACACAACACACATTGTCTGCCCACACAACACACATTGTCTGCCCACACAACACACATTGTCAACCCACACCCTGACAACCTCTCACCCTGACAACCTCACACCCTGACAAAACAACACACATTGACAACCTCTCACCTTGACAACCTAACACCCTGACAACCTCTCACCCTGCCAACACAACACACATTGACAACCTCTCACCCTGACAACATTACACCCTGCCAACACAACACACATTGACAACCCCACACCCTGACAACCTAACACCCTGACAACCTCTCACCCTGACAACCTCACACCCTGACAAAACAAAACACATTGACAACCCCGAACCCTGACAACCTTACACCCTGCCCACACAACACACATTGTCAACCCACACCCTGACAACCTCTCACCCTGACAACCCCACACCCTGACAACCTCACACCCTGACAAACTCA
Organism: Macrostomum lignano; assembly: GCA_002269645.1. NCBI lineage: Eukaryota > Metazoa > Platyhelminthes > Macrostomidae > Macrostomum > Macrostomum lignano. Next base: position 42,160 of record NIVC01004110.1, on the reverse strand, counting down.
CACCCTGACAACCTCTCACCCTGACAACCTAACACCCTGACAACCTCTCACCCTGACAACCTCACACCCTGCCAACACAACACACATTGACAACCTCTCACCCTGACAACATTACACCCTGCCCACACAACACACATTGTCTGCCCACACAACACACATTGTCTGCCCACACAACACACATTGTCAACCCACACCCTGACAACCTCTCACCCTGACAACCTCACACCCTGACAAAACAACACACATTGACAACCTCTCACCTTGACAACCTAACACCCTGACAACCTCTCACCCTGCCAACACAACACACATTGACAACCTCTCACCCTGACAACATTACACCCTGCCAACACAACACACATTGACAACCCCACACCCTGACAACCTAACACCCTGACAACCTCTCACCCTGACAACCTCACACCCTGACAAAACAAAACACATTGACAACCCCGAACCCTGACAACCTCACACCCTGCCCACACAACACACATTGTCAACCCACACCCTGACAACCTCTCACCCTGACAACCCCACACCCTGACAACCTCACACCCTGACAAACTCACACCCTGACAACCTCTCACCCTGACAACCTAACACCCTGACAACCTCTCACCCTGACAACCTCACACCCTGCCAACACAACACACATTGACAACCCCACACCCTGACAACCTAACACCCTGACAACCTCACACCCTGACAAAACAACACACATTGACAACCCCGAACCCTGACAACCTCACACCCTGCCCACACAACACACATTGACAACCTAACACCCTGACAACCTCACACCCTGACAAACTCACACCCTGACAAAACAACACACATTGACAACCCCGAACCCTGACAACCTCTCACCCTGACAACCTCACACCCTGCCCACACAACACACATTGTCAACCCACACCCTGACAACCTAACACCCTGACAACCTCTCACCCTGACAACTCCACACCCTGACAACCCCAAACCCTGACAACCTCACCCTGACAACCTCTCACCCTGACAACCTCACGTTGACAACCTCACACCTTGACAACCTCACCCTGCCAACACAACACACATTGACAACCCCACACCCTGACAACCCCACACCCTGACAACAACAAAAACTGCACACAAACTCCGCCGTGTTAAAAGTTCTTTACCCAGCGAAAAACCCACCATATCCCAATCGCCAACTCACGCGTGGTGTGGGTGATCCACTGCAGCGACTCGAGGTGGGCACCCAAAATCCGGCTGATTTTGCCCATGGCGTCCCCCTCGCCGCTGCTGCCGGAGCCGCCGCCGCCCTGCTGGCTGTTGACATATTCCACAGCTTCTCGAACCTCCTGCATCGAATGCCGCAGCTCAGAGTCCAGACTCTCCGTCAGGTTGAACAGCGCCTCCCGCTCCCTGTCCGCCTGCGACTGGCCGGTGGGCGGCATGGCCTGCACCGCCTGCTCCAGGGGCGCCAGGGCCTCTTCCAGCTCCTGCTGCTGCGAGGCCAGGAACTCGAGCTCCTGGTCCAGCCTGGTCTGGTCTGAGACCGCCCGGTCCACCTGCTCCTGCAGCTCGCCAATCTGAGGGCAAAGGTGTGGTCAGGCAGTGCCGGATTTAGGCGAAACAGAAGTATGCTAGCTATACTGTACATATACTACTGTTGCTGTAAGTAGTGCAAACTGAGATAATTGCATTAGCATTATGCAATTGACCAGGGGAGGGACTTGTGCGATTTCGGGCGGGGCAAGTCACAATGTTTACTGTGGGCGTGGGCGGAACTGGGCGGAACTGGGCCAAACTGCTTGCCTGCCAGCTGGCTTGTTTGATTTGCGGCAGTGCTCAGAGCCCCGGCTATTATAGGGGAGAATTTGAAGCTAATTCTTTGGATACTAAGTAGCATGTATATAAATCATGTCTCTGCCATGGTGAGTGCTACCATGCTTAATAAACCTTGCTAACCTTCTTCCCGTTCTCCAGCAAATATGTGCACTATATGTGTAAGACTCCCAAGACACCCAATCGCCAATCATATAGTCTGCATGACCTCACGTGACCGTGACCTCAAGACTCCCAACCCCAAATCATTTAGCCTGCATGACCTGAAGTGACCTTAAGACACCCAATCGCCAATCATATAGCCTGCTTGACCTCAGGTGACCTCAAGACACCCAATCGCCAATCATATAGCCTGCTTGACCTCAGGTGACCTCAAGACACACCCCAATCGCCTGCTTGACCTGAAGTGACCTCAGGACACCCAATCCCCAATCATTTAGCCTGCATGACCTGAAGTGACCTCAAGACACCCAATCCCCAATTATTTAGCCTACATGACCTGAAGTGACCTCAAGACACCCAATCCCCAATTATTTACCCTGCATGACCTTAAGTGACCTCAAGACACCCAATCCCCAATTATTTAGCCTACATGACCTGAAGTGACCTCAGGACACCCAATCCCCAATCATTTAGCCTGCATGACCTCACGTGACATCAGAAAATCAATCGCAGTTCATCTATTCTGCATGACCCAATGCACTCAGCCTGACCTCAAATGACCCCACCCGCAGCCGCGGCGCTGCACTCACTGGCCAGCATCGCATTCGTGATGATGCTGCTGCTGCTGAGCCTCGGCTACACAATCACCTGCGGCCGGCTGCCCACCTGGGCCACGGCGCTCATCTCCGTCTTCATGACGGCATTCGCAGTCGGCTACGTCGCCCTCTTCGCCGTGGAGGCGGCCACCTTCGACCCGGCGCTGGTGCTGTACAGGTGGGAGAGCCAGCCGGGCTACGGCCTCATCGCCCTGATGCTGGCCGCCTGGTTGTTCTACATCGCCGGCTGCGGCTACTCGTTCGTCAGGCACCGCAGGAAGCGCTCGTTCTACGCGCCAATGGCGGCCTTCTTCTCTCTGTGGCTGCTCAGCACCCCATTGCCGTGGCCATCAACATCACCAGGGTGCCCGACTACATGAGAGAGAAGGTCGTCAACTTTGTTGAGCTGGGCATCCTGTTCGCTGCCCAACTGTTCTATCTGGTCATCACCAGGCCGACCGTGTCCAACACCAACTTCCCCTTTCATATCAAGACTTCGCAGGTGAGCAAAATTTACAGCTTCTGTTCACTGTCATCTCCGCCACTTTACCTCACTCCTTTTGTGCTCCAGTGTGTAGTGTGTCTTGGGATTGGGAGTCTCTACCTGTCTTCCCCTCTCCCTGTCTTCCTCTCTCCCTGTCTTACCCTCTCCCTGTCTTCCTCTCTACCTGTCTTCCCCTCTCCCTGTCTTCCTCTCTACCTGTCTTCCTCTGTACCTGTCTTCCTCTCTACCTGTCTTCCTCTCTACCTGTCTTCCTCTGTACCTGTCTTCCCCGCTCCCTGTCTTCCTCTCTACCTGTCTTCCTCTGTACCTGTCTTCCCCTCTACCTGTCTTCCCCTCTACCTATCTTTCCCTTTGCCTGTCTTTCCTTGCCTGTCTTCCCCTCTGCCTGCCTTTCCCTCTACCTGTCTTCTTATTTACCTGGCTTCCCTTAGCATGTCTTCCCTTCCGCTTGACTTCCCCTCTGTCTGTTTTTCTGTTTTTTTTCAGATGGAATAGATTTGGGGCTGCTAGCGAGGCAGCTGTTTTTGCTAGGCGTTCCCTTGACTACTGGAGACCGAATGCCCGTTACTCCTCGGCCAAGTTACGGGGCAATCTGTGTTTATGCAATAGCGTCGCCGTGTCGCTAATTATGCTAATTAGCCAGTCACATAGATATCATTTTCCCTTTCTATTCCTTCCAGTCGCCTTGGCAACCACTGTCTGAGGGTTTGTTTAGAGTATCTCATTAATAAATTAAGCTAATGAGACCGATTACATAGGCTTTAGTTGTCCAGCTATTTTGTCTGCTGAAAATGAATCCGATTTGGAATAGGACAGATTTATAAATTATTTATTAAGGCTGATTTTCTGTTGCTATTGGCAACCCGGAAATCCGGCGCATTCTTTAATTAGAAGGCTTGGATGAATTTAGACAAAAGTGACCCTCTGACTGAAACCATTTTCTATTCATTAGTAATTGATAAGTCTGCGGCACATGTTTAACTTCATCCATGTAGTCTAATATTGCTATTAGTTAGCAACTCTACTTGTGACGTCTGAGAATCTTCTCAATCTATGATCGCAACTCATCCTTAATACTCATTTAGCTCAGACTTAACCATCCTTAATCCATCTTTAATCCGCAACTCATTCTTAACCCTTAGTCCATCCCTAATCCTCAACCCCCACCCCTAATCCTCAACCCCCACCCCTAATCCTCAACCCCCATCCCTAAACCTCTCACCCTGACAACCTCACACCCTGACAAACTCAGACCCTGACAAAACAACACACATTGACAACCCCGAACCCTGACAATCTCACACCCTGCCCACACAACACACATTGTCTGCCCACACAACACACATTGTCAACCCACACCCTGACAACCTCTCACCCTGACAACCTCACACCCTGACAAAACAACACACATTGACAACCTCTCACCTTGACAACCTAACACCCTGACAACCTCTCACCCTGCCAACACAACACACATTGACAACCTCTCACCCTGACAACATTACACCCTGCCAACACAACACACATTGACAACCCCACACCCTGACAACCTAACACCCTGACAACCTCTCACCCTGACAACCTCACACCCTGACAAAACAAAACACATTGACAACCCCGAACCCTGACAACCTCACACCCTGCCCACACAACACACATTGTCAACCCACACCCTGACAACCTCTCACCCTGACAACCCCACACCCTGACAACCTCACACCCTGACAAACTCACACCCTGACAACCTCTCACCCTGACAACCTCTCACCCTGACAACCTCACACCCTGCCAACACAACACACATTGACAACCTCTCACCCTGACAACATTACACCATGCCAACACAACACACATTGACAACCCCACACCCTGACAACCTCTCACCCTGACAACCTAACACCCTGACAACCTCTCACCCTGACAACCTAACACCCTGACAACCTCTCACCCTGACAACCTCACACCCTGCCAACACAACACACATTGACAACCCCACACCCTGACAACCTAACACCCTGACAACCTCACACCCTGACAAAACAACACACATTGACAACCCGAACCCTGACAACCTCACACCCTGCCAACACAACACACATTGACAACCTCTCACCCTGACAACATTACACCATGCCAACACAACACACATTGACAACCCCACACCCTGACAACCTCTCACCCTGACAACCTAACACCCTGACAACCTCTCACCCTGACAACCTAACACCCTGACAACCTCTCACCCTGACAACCTCACACCCTGCCAACACAACACACATTGACAACCCCACACCCTGACAACCTCACACCCTGACAAACTCACACCCTGACAAAACAACACACATTGACAACCCCGAACCCTGACAACCTCTCACCCTGACAACCTCACACCCTGCCCACACAACACACATTGTCAACCCACACCCTGACAACCTAACACCCTGACAACCTCTCACCCTGACAACTCCACACCCTGACAACCCCACACCCTGACAACCTCACCCTGACAACCTCTCACCCTGACAACCTCACGTTGACAACTTCACACCTTGACAACCTCACCCTGCCAACACAACACACATTGACAACCCCACACCCTGACAACCCCACACCCTGACAACAACAAAAACTGCACACAAACTCCGCCGTGTTAAAAGTTCTTTACCCAGCGAAAAACCCACCATATCCCAATCGCCAACTCACGCGTGGTGTGGGTGATCCACTGCAGCGACTCGAGGTGGGCACCCAAAATCCGGCTGATTTTGCCCATGGCGTCCCCCTCGCCGCTGCTGCCGGAGCCGCCGCCGCCCTGCTGGCTGTTGACATATTCCACAGCTTCTCGAACCTCCTGCATCGAATGCCGCAGCTCAGAGTCCAGACTCTCCGTCAGGTTGAACAGCGCCTCCCGCTCCCTGTCCGCCTGCGACTGGCCGGTGGGCGGCATGGCCTGCACCGCCTGCTCCAGGGGCGCCAGGGCCTCTTCCAGCTCCTGCTGCTGCGAGGCCAGGAACTCGAGCTCCTGGTCCAGCCTGGTCTGGTCTGAGACCGCCCGGTCCACCTGCTCCTGCAGCTCGCCAATCTGAGGGCAAAGGTGTGGTCAGGCAGTGCCGGATTTAGGCGAAACAGAAGTATGCTAGCTATACTGTACATATACTACTGTTGCTGTAAGTAGTGCAAACTGAGATAATTGCATTAGCATTATGCAATTGACCAGGGGAGGGACTTGTGCGATTTCGGGCGGGGCAAGTCACAATGTTTACTGTGGGCGTGGGCGGAACTGGGCGGAACTGGGCCAAACTGCTTGCCTGCCAGCTGGCTTGTTTGATTTGCGGCAGTGCTCAGAGCCCCGGCTATTATAGGGGAGAATTTGAAGCTAATTCTTTGGATACTAAGTAGCATGTATATAAATCATGTCTCTGCCATGGTGAGTGCTACCATGCTTAATAAACCTTGCTAACCTTCTTCCCGTTCTCCAGCAAATATGTGCACTATATGTGTAAGACTCCCAAGACACCCAATCGCCAATCATATAGTCTGCATGACCTCACGTGACCGTGACCTCAAGACTCCCAACCCCAAATCATTTAGCCTGCATGACCTGAAGTGACCTTAAGACACCCAATCGCCAATCATATAGCCTGCTTGACCTCAGGTGACCTCAAGACACCCAATCGCCAATCATATAGCCTGCTTGACCTCAGGTGACCTCAAGACACACCCCAATCGCCTGCTTGACCTGAAGTGACCTCAGGACACCCAATCCCCAATCATTTAGCCTGCATGACCTGAAGTGACCTCAAGACACCCAATCCCCAATTATTTAGCCTACATGACCTGAAGTGACCTCAAGACACCCAATCCCCAATTATTTACCCTGCATGACCTTAAGTGACCTCAAGACACCCAATCCCCAATTATTTAGCCTACATGACCTGAAGTGACCTCAGGACACCCAATCCCCAATCATTTAGCCTGCATGACCTCACGTGACATCAGAAAATCAATCGCAGTTCATCTATTCTGCATGACCCAATGCACTCAGCCTGACCTCAAATGACCCCACCCGCAGCCGCGGCGCTGCACTCACTGGCCAGCATCGCATTCGTGATGATGCTGCTGCTGCTGAGCCTCGGCTACACAATCACCTGCGGCCGGCTGCCCACCTGGGCCACGGCGCTCATCTCCGTCTTCATGACGGCATTCGCAGTCGGCTACGTCGCCCTCTTCGCCGTGGAGGCGGCCACCTTCGACCCGGCGCTGGTGCTGTACAGGTGGGAGAGCCAGCCGGGCTACGGCCTCATCGCCCTGATGCTGGCCGCCTGGTTGTTCTACATCGCCGGCTGCGGCTACTCGTTCGTCAGGCACCGCAGGAAGCGCTCGTTCTACGCGCCAATGGCGGCCTTCTTCTCTCTGTGGCTGCTCAGCACCCCCATTGCCGTGGCCATCAACATCACCAGGGTGCCCGACTACATGAGAGAGAAGGTCGTCAACTTTGTTGAGCTGGGCATCCTGTTCGCTGCCCAACTGTTCTATCTGGTCATCACCAGGCCGACCGTGTCCAACACCAACTTCCCCTTTCATATCAAGACTTCGCAGGTGAGCAAAATTTACAGCTTCTGTTCACTGTCATCTCCGCCACTTTACCTCACTCCTTTTGTGCTCCAGTGTGTAGTGTGTCTTGGGATTGGGAGTCTCTACCTGTCTTCCCCTCTCCCTGTCTTCCTCTCTCCCTGTCTTACCCTCTCCCTGTCTTCCTCTCTACCTGTCTTCCCCTCTCCCTGTCTTCCTCTCTACCTGTCTTCCTCTGTACCTGTCTTCCTCTCTACCTGTCTTCCTCTCTACCTGTCTTCCTCTGTACCTGTCTTCCCCGCTCCCTGTCTTCCTCTCTACCTGTCTTCCTCTGTACCTGTCTTCCCCTCTACCTGTCTTCCCCTCTACCTATCTTTCCCTTTGCCTGTCTTTCCTTGCCTGTCTTCCCCTCTGCCTGCCTTTCCCTCTACCTGTCTTCTTATTTACCTGGCTTCCCTTAGCATGTCTTCCCTTCCGCTTGACTTCCCCTCTGTCTGTTTTTCTGTTTTTTTTCAGATGGAATAGATTTGGGGCTGCTAGCGAGGCAGCTGTTTTTGCTAGGCGTTCCCTTGACTACTGGAGACCGAATGCCCGTTACTCCTCGGCCAAGTTACGGGGCAATCTGTGTTTATGCAATAGCGTCGCCGTGTCGCTAATTATGCTAATTAGCCAGTCACATAGATATCATTTTCCCTTTCTATTCCTTCCAGTCGCCTTGGCAACCACTGTCTGAGGGTTTGTTTAGAGTATCTCATTAATAAATTAAGCTAATGAGACCGATTACATAGGCTTTAGTTGTCCAGCTATTTTGTCTGCTGAAAATGAATCCGATTTGGAATAGGACAGATTTATAAATTATTTATTAAGGCTGATTTTCTGTTGCTATTGGCAACCCGGAAATCCGGCGCATTCTTTAATTAGAAGGCTTGGATGAATTTAGACAAAAGTGACCCTCTGACTGAAACCATTTTCTATTCATTAGTAATTGATAAGTCTGCGGCACATGTTTAACTTCATCCATGTAGTCTAATATTGCTATTAGTTAGCAACTCTACTTGTGACGTCTGAGAATCTTCTCAATCTATGATCGCAACTCATCCTTAATACTCATTTAGCTCAGACTTAACCATCCTTAATCCATCTTTAATCCGCAACTCATTCTTAACCCTTAGTCCATCCCTAATCCTCAACCCCCACCCCTAATCCTCAACCCCCACCCCTAATCCTCAACCCCCATCCCTAATCCTCAACCCCCATACCCAATCCTCAACCCATCGTTAATCCATCCTAAATCCTCAATCTATCCCTAATCCTCAAGCCATTTATAATCCTTAATCCATCGTTAATCCACCCTAAATCTTCAATCCTCCCTAATCCGTTTCAATCGCCCAGATCGGCGTCATTACCTTCGAGGAGGCGGCCATCCGGTCTTCTGACGATGCCGACGACTCGACCTACGACCGGCGACAGAACGCGGTCTCCAGCGGCTACAAATACCCCACTGGGGGTGGCGTCGGCGGAGGCGGCAGCGGCCCGACTCCCTACGACCTGCCCGACGGCACGGCGTTCAGCGAATTCTCCATCTTCACCGTGCTCGCCGAGCCGCCAAGCTTTCGCCACCAGCAGCAACAGCAGCAGCAAACCCTGGGATTTACTCCCAGCCTGCTGGGTAATCAGCAGGCCCTATCCGGCGCCGCGTCTTTGTCGCGGGGGGGAGGCAACGCCCGTTCTTCGGGCGGCGAAGAGCGCCGGGAATCGGTCACCGCTCCTGGCTCAGGGGCGGTGGATGTGGCTCGGTCCGGCCCTCTGTGCTCAGCCTTTGTCGCTGGCTCTGTCAGCGGTAGGGGTTTGGTACCTGGTCCGGTTATTTCGAGCTCGGTCCGCAGTCAACAACAACAACAGCAGCAGCAGCAGCTGCCGCCTCCTCCGCGGCCTCCGCCGCCGGCGATTCGGCAGCAGTCGGCCGGCACCAGCAGCAGCCACAGCGGAGTCGGCAGCCCTTCGTGCCAGTCGAAGCTTCTGTCGCAGCAGCCGAATCAGAGCGGTGTGGTCGGAGGCTCCGCCGCGGCGGCCACGTACCCGCTGTATGAAGAGATCCGCGATGGCTGCACCACCCGAGACCAGCCGGTGTATTATTGATTGATTGATTGACAGTAGAGGCTGAAATTCTCTTTTTAATGCTTTGATCGTCGCGTCGAAGGTACTGAATGTCCATCATGTTGACGATAGGTGGGAAATGTGTACATGAGCACGTGTACGTTAGCACATGAGTACATGTCTACATGAGCACATGAGTATATGTGTACATGAGTACATGAGTACGTGTACATGAGCACATAAGCACATGAGCAAATGTGTACATGAGCACATGAGTACTTGTACATGGGCACATAAGTACATGAGCAAATGTGTACATGACCACATAAGTACATGAGCAAATGTGTACATGAGCACATAAGTACATGAGTACGTGTACATGAGCACATGTGTACATGAGCACATAAGTACACGAGCGCATGAGCACAGTGATTGACCTGGCGTATATTTGGATAGGTTTAGATTACAACAAGCCGTATCTAAAGTAAACAAAAACCGTTGCTATGGTCACCGTATCCCCAATTGTTTTGCTAGCGTCACTTCCAATGCTTTACTAAACTGTTCAAAGTATCAATATTGTTTTTTGTATTCAATGCAGCTGTTTCTGGGGTCCAGTGTTTTCTCTCACTTTTTACCGAATTTTACAGCAAATACTCAAATCTTACGTGTCTTGTAGTTTTCGTGTTTCACTGACCAGCTATTTAAAAATCCAGCCATTGCTTTTGCACCGAATTGTATAAAATGTTTTGCACCTGCTTTTGCCCTTTTCAGGTTTGCTATGTTGCTCTTAAAGCAATAATTTTAATAGTTTTTTTAGAATTGATTACCAATGCCTTAGAGCTAATGTACTTTCTATCTTGAATGTCACGATTTTAAGTGCTTTGATTTCCTGCAATCGTATAAAGAATTTTCTTTAGAAGGAGCCTTTTATCTCTTTAAAAGCACTCACTCACGAATAAAAGCAGTTTTCTGCACTTTTTATTTGATATTTGTGTTACTGCAACTACAATTGTGCAATTCGTATTTATTCATAACTTCTATCTAATTGATGTTTTGGAAAAGCATGCACAGTTTTCACTGAAATATAATGTCCTTCTCAACCGCACTTACACTGCGTCATCGAGTCTCCAGACTCCGCATTATTAATTATTTTTTGTTTGGGCTTTTTATTTTACATGTTGCTGGAAACAGCTGCTTTGTGAAATCCAGACAAGCTTTAATAGGTGAGACAATTTACTCAAGCCTGACCTACCATTTTCATGCAGCTGAGCATTCTTTCAAACCAAAAATCCAGACATGTTTAAGCGCCACAGTCCCGGGGGCATGTCAGGCATTTTACGGTTTAACATCCTGGCCGCGACTGGTTGCGCAACATACTACTTTTGGAGCAAATATTCCAGTAGTAAGTTGTGCTTATCGTGCTCAGACAAGCTCTAAAAATGGGAATTTGGCTCAGTCTCAATATGGAAAACATTGCAGGAAAGTCGCTGCAGGCAGAGTACTGCACACAGGCGCTGCAGTTGGTTCAGGATTATCCTCAGATGCAGCAGATTCTGGGCAAGCAGATCCGCCTCACCAAGCTGGTAACCCGGCGCGAGGCCGATCAGTTCACGGATCTGAGCCAGCTGGCCGGCAGCGGGCCCAATCGGCAAATTCGGGTCAAGTGCGAGCTGCAGGGCAGCAAGTCCAGCGGCCTCTTCTACGTCTACGCTTCGTCTACGGACTCGCCTGGGTGAGGCGGATTTTTTCCTGAAGTCGAGCAAGCAACCCGCAGCTCGCAGACTTGCACTCTCGCACTTTTCTTTCAGATCGGCCACTAAGCCAGACTCCTCTTCCCAACCAAATGACGCCGCGGAGATGAGGCCCAGCATACTCAGCACACAGCCGTCGTCGAACCTGTCCAAGGGTTGGGCCATAGACAGGCTGGACCTGCAGCTGACGGGTAGCGGAAAGCCTTCAGCCCTGACTCAGCGGTGGACTCTATTCGAGTCATTCGCCAGGCGCAGAGCAGCCACCAAGGAGCTTCCAATAGCCGGCTGACTCTTGAGTTCCTAATTTAGCATGAAATAAATACAAGATACGAGAAAGACAGCATTTTATGCGTTAATGATAATTTATGAGTCAATTGCAGCGGCACTTGTGTCTTGAATTTTCGACTATTTATTTTGTCATACACGATTATAAGTATACGCACACTAGTAAACAAGTAGTCATTGAAAAATGCACTTCTTAGCAGCCAAGGTGACACTGGGACATTTGAATCATTATAGAAGTTCATTACTCGTACACAACAGAAGCCGACATTATTGAAGTCCAATGTTCAAATAAAGCTGCGCTGCTTCAGTTTGATTTCTTCCGACAGCGAGTCCATCTTTCTCTGAAGGGATTCTGCAATCAAATTATTGTTCATCATTCTTAGCTGAACACTTTGACAACCAATATACAAATACCCTGACCACTGCACACCTGACAACTATGCTGGCAAGATATCCACCACATCCTGACAACCCAGCACACACTGACAACCCCACACCCTGACAACCTCACACATTGACAACCCCACACCCTGACAACCTCACACCCTGACAACCCAGCACACATTGACGACCTCTCACCCTGACAACCTCACACCCTGACAAACTCACACCCTGACAAAACAACACACATTGACAACCCCACACCCTGACAACCTAACACCCTGACAACCTCTCACCCTGACAACCTCACACCCTGACAAACTCACACCCTGACAAAACAACACACATTGACAACCCCACACCCTGACAACCTCTCACCCTGACAACCTAACACCCTGACAACCTCTCACCCTGACAACCCCACACCCTGCCAACACAACACACATTGACAACCCCACACCCTGACAACCTCTCACCCTGACAACCTAACACCCTGACAACCTCTCACCCTGACAACCTCGCACCCTTCCAACACAACACACATTGACAACCCCACACCCTGACAACCTAACACCCTGAAAACCTCTCACCCTGACAACCTCACACCCTGACAAACTCAGACCCTGACAAAACAACACACATTGACAACCCCGAACCCTGACAATCTCACACCCTGCCCACACAACACACATTGTCTGCCCACACAACACACATTGTCAACCCACACCCTGACAACCTCTCACCCTGACAACCTCACACCCTGACAAAACAACACACATTGACAACCTCTCACCTTGACAACCTAACACCCTGACAACCTCTCACCCTGCCAACACAACACACATTGACAACCTCTCACCCTGACAACATTACACCCTGCCAACACAACACACATTGACAACCCCACACCCTGACAACCTAACACCCTGACAACCTCTCACCCTGACAACCTCACACCCTGACAAAACAAAACACATTGACAACCCCGAACCCTGACAACCTCACACCCTGCCCACACAACACACATTGTCAACCCACACCCTGACAACCTCTCACCCTGACAACCCCACACCCTGACAACCTCACACCCTGACAAACTCACACCCTGACAACCTCTCACCCTGACAACCTCTCACCCTGACAACCTCACACCCTGCCAACACAACACACATTGACAACCTCTCACCCTGACAACATTACACCATGCCAACACAACACACATTGACAACCCCACACCCTGACAACCTCTCACCCTGACAACCTAACACCCTGACAACCTCTCACCCTGACAACCTAACACCCTGACAACCTCTCACCCTGACAACCTCACACCCTGCCAACACAACACACATTGACAACCCCACACCCTGACAACCTAACACCCTGACAACCTCACACCCTGACAAAACAACACACATTGACAACCCCGAACCCTGACAACCTCACACCCTGCCAACACAACACACATTGACAACCTCTCACCCTGACAACATTACACCATGCCAACACAACACACATTGACAACCCCACACCCTGACAACCTCTCACCCTGACAACCTAACACCCTGACAACCTCTCACCCTGACAACCTAACACCCTGACAACCTCTCACCCTGACAACCTCACACCCTGCCAACACAACACACATTGACAACCCCACACCCTGACAACCTCACACCCTGACAAACTCACACCCTGACAAAACAACACACATTGACAACCCCGAACCCTGACAACCTCTCACCCTGACAACCTCACACCCTGCCCACACAACACACATTGTCAACCCACACCCTGACAACCTAACACCCTGACAACCTCTCACCCTGACAACTCCACACCCTGACAACCCCACACCCTGACAACCTCACCCTGACAACCTCTCACCCTGACAACCTCACGTTGACAACTTCACACCTTGACAACCTCACCCTGCCAACACAACACACATTGACAACCCCACACCCTGACAACCCCACACCCTGACAACAACAAAAACTGCACACAAACTCCGCCGTGTTAAAAGTTCTTTACCCAGCGAAAAACCCACCATATCCCAATCGCCAACTCACGCGTGGTGTGGGTGATCCACTGCAGCGACTCGAGGTGGGCACCCAAAATCCGGCTGATTTTGCCCATGGCGTCCCCCTCGCCGCTGCTGCCGGAGCCGCCGCCGCCCTGCTGGCTGTTGACATATTCCACAGCTTCTCGAACCTCCTGCATCGAATGCCGCAGCTCAGAGTCCAGACTCTCCGTCAGGTTGAACAGCGCCTCCCGCTCCCTGTCCGCCTGCGACTGGCCGGTGGGCGGCATGGCCTGCACCGCCTGCTCCAGGGGCGCCAGGGCCTCTTCCAGCTCCTGCTGCTGCGAGGCCAGGAACTCGAGCTCCTGGTCCAGCCTGGTCTGGTCTGAGACCGCCCGGTCCACCTGCTCCTGCAGCTCGCCAATCTGAGGGCAAAGGTGTGGTCAGGCAGTGCCGGATTTAGGCGAAACAGAAGTATGCTAGCTATACTGTACATATACTACTGTTGCTGTAAGTAGTGCAAACTGAGATAATTGCATTAGCATTATGCAATTGACCAGGGGAGGGACTTGTGCGATTTCGGGCGGGGCAAGTCACAATGTTTACTGTGGGCGTGGGCGGAACTGGGCGGAACTGGGCCAAACTGCTTGCCTGCCAGCTGGCTTGTTTGATTTGCGGCAGTGCTCAGAGCCCCGGCTATTATAGGGGAGAATTTGAAGCTAATTCTTTGGATACTAAGTAGCATGTATATAAATCATGTCTCTGCCATGGTGAGTGCTACCATGCTTAATAAACCTTGCTAACCTTCTTCCCGTTCTCCAGCAAATAGCGGTCCCAAGCGTTGATCCGCGCCGCCTCCTCCAGGAACTGTCTCTCGTGATCCACCAGCTCGGCAGTCCACTGGCTGACCAGCTCGTCCAGCTGCTGATAGGTGAGGCTGCCGCTGGTCTGCCCGGCCGCTCCGGAGCTGCTGGTAGCAGCGGCTGCCGCAGACGAGGCGGCGGGCACCGCAGCAGCCGAGGCCGATGACGCTGCGGGCAGCTGAAATCCCACAGATTTAGCAGCGGTAGTGGCTACCGCCGGCTTCGCTGCGCTGAATGCGCTGGCGCCAAACGATGGCAACGTAGAGCCGCCCGAGGCAGAGGCTGCGGAGAGGCCAAAGCCGATTAGGCTGGCAGCTGTGGTGGCAGCCACTGAAGAGGTGGCACTGCCAGCCGCCGGGGCGGCGGTGGAAGCTGCTGTCTGCTGTCCGAAGCCGCTGAATGCCGCAGTGGCCGGAGCTGCAGTGGAAGTCGCTGAAGACAGGCTGAATCCGGTCAGAGAGCCGGCTGTGGTGGCGGTGGAAGCGGCAGGTGTGGCAGCTGCGCTGGACCCGAAGCCCGAGAAGCCGGTCCCAGCGCTGCCGACACCGGCGAAGGCTGACGGGTTCGCTCCAGCTGTACTGGCTGCGGTGGAAGATGCAGCGCCGAAGCCTCCAAAGCCTGGCAAAGTACCTGTGGTAGTTCCAGCTGCAGTTGACGGAGCACCAAAACCAGAAAATCCTGTGGTGGCAGTTCCAGCGGCAGTTGACGGAGCACCAAAGCCAGAAAATCCTGTGGTGGCAGTTCCAGCGGCAGTTGACGGAGCACCAAAGCCAGAAAATCCTGTGGTGGCAGTTCCAGCGGCAGTTGACGGAGCACCAAAGCCAGAAAATCCTGTGGTGGCAGTTCCAGCGGCAGTTGATGGAGTGCCAAAGCCAGAAAATCCTGTAGTGGCAGTTCCAGCGGCAGTTGACGGAGCACCAAAGCCAGAAAATCCTGTAGTGGCAGTTCCAGCGGCAGTTGACGGAGTGCCAAAGCCAGAAAATCCTGTAGTGGCAGTTCCAGCGGCAGTTGACGGAGCACCAAAGCCAGAAAATCCTGTGGTGGCAGTTCCAGCGGCAGTTGATGGAGTGCCAAAGCCAGAAAATCCTGTAGTGGCAGTTCCAGCGGCAGTTGACGGAGCACCAAAGCCAGAAAATCCTGTAGTGGCAGTTCCAGCGGCAGTTGACGGAGTGCCAAAGCCAGAAAATCCTGTAGTGGCAGTTCCAGCGGCAGTTGACGGAGCGCCAAAGCCAGAAAATGGAGACCCAGCAGAGCTAGTCCCGCCAAATAGACTACCAGATGGTTTGGGGGTAAAGCCAGCCATTTTATAGTCTGTTGAGCTGGAAAATATTTTAAAGGAAATGTAAAATCATTCATTTTTTCTTTTTTTAGAAAAGATTGATACATAAAAAAATCATTTAATCATATTTATATTACACTATACACTATACACCATTTCATAAATAAAATCCCATAGTATTTTAGGGGACAAATTACAAAAAGGAATTACGATGCATCTCGTATAAATGTTCAAAGTGTATATCTTGATTTAACCCAAATATTTCAAAAAAATATTTGTTTTAGCTGTCCTTTTATAAATTTACATAGTTAGGGTAGGTTGGGGGAAACAGTATATAGAAATAGTGCACAAATTGTTACCTAATCATTTTTAGGGTAAACTATGCTGCCTTACTGGCTAGGGCTAGCATCTAAAATGTGGAAATTGCACATCTAAAAAAATGCATAATTCACAATTTAATCTCATCATTAATGTGAAATGAATTTAACTTTTAGAAACTAACATTGCTTAATTTTTTATATTTCACTTCACTCTTATTTTAACCTTGAAGCTGGCAGTAGCTAATGCAGACCAAATTAATTTGTATTTGTATTTGAGCAAAATGTTTTTTGCACAACAACAACAACAACAAAGTACGCTGTCAGGTGGAAAAATGCAGCGTCACAGGGCACGCTTCAGAGCCTGGGTGCGAACAAAGGCCGCACCACCGGCAGAGTCTGGGGCACCAGCGTCGGCCAGTAGGCAGTCAACGAAACGCCGAGTTCGGGCCTGGCCGCGCCGGTAGGGAGCCTGCAGCGTCAGCAGCAGCACCTCCTGCACCGGCTGCGGGCAGTACGACTCGGCTCGGCGCGGATGATGAGGCCTGCCAACTGGAGTCGCCGAAGTTGCAGCAGTTCACTTGGACGGGCCAGGCAGGCGCGGCGATAGAGTACCGCGTAGTAGTGATCCGCTCATCGCTGATCTTGAAGGCGGCGCGCAGCCGTCAGCGTCCAGGTCTCAGCGTTGTACAACAGGATGGTCTCGACCACCGCCTGGAACAGCGCCACCCTCTGGCGGTCAGGCAGGGCCTCGGACTGCAGGACCGCCCTCACAGAGCGAAAGGCAGCCCAAGCGAGCCCGCGGCGACGCCGCAGATCTTCGCGGACATCAGGTACCAGACCACCGAGGTAGACGAACTGCTGACAGCACGGAAGCTTTGTTACCTGCCCGCCAGCGCCTCGGCAGAAAATTGCACACAATTGTATGCACACAATCAGGTTAAATAGGCCAATGCATTAGACAATCAACCCCAACCCCCATATAGCTCAGGCTAGGTGGGCAACCCCCACCCCTAATCTCCAGGGTTGGTGGCACACAGATGCAGCATGATGAGCAGGTGGGCGCAAGAGGCGCAAGACCTAAACAGCTATATGCTTACACTTGACTGCTATAACCTTAGTAAAAAATTGTATCTCATACTAAACTATTAGAGCTAATTAGAATTTTAATTGAAGCTTTTTATAGAAGTAAGAAAACTGAAAGTGTTTGAATTTTGAATAGGCTATAATGTTATAGTTATAACTTAAACATAATTTCACTATTGATAGTGATAATCAATTGATAATATAAGATATATTAAAGTACAAATTGCAATGAGATCATGTGAGTTATAATGGAGTCTAGGGTCTTGATAACTTTCTTTCCTAATCCTAAAAACAAATTATTAAAAAAAATTAAAATATAGTATATATAATAGAAATGGTTAAATTAGATTAAATATAATATCTATTTAATATATGTCTATACTAACTTAATAAACTAACTTATTAATAAATGTAAGTGTCGCACTTACAAAAAAGGCAAAAAATATAAAGCCAATAATACAATATACAGGGTGACCGCGCTCCAGTAACTTTTTTCTTCCCTGACTAAACTAAATTTTCCCTGACACACTAAAAGTAATAGAAGAAGCTCAGTGATAGTTGTGCACAATAATTTTATTGCAACAAACTGTTGCGCATTAAAAAGTCAGCAATGTTGAGATTAATTTAATTTGAATTGAAGTTGAAACAGCGCATGTATTGGCAATAATTTGTTTGAATTAATAATGAAAAATTAATGCACCGGAAACTGACCACAAAAAACGTAGTGTTTGATAAAAAATCGCATGAAAAATATCAAGTACTAACTTTTATTGTATGTGGCGCACAGTAAAACAAAGTTAAGAGATGTAGCACTGTAGTTAAAATTGAGTTCAATGAGGAATCGTACCTTCAAGTGCTACAATCTCTTTCTCTACCTTCTTCACTTCTTCCTTTTTCTGTTGTGCAGCACTACGCAGTGCATTTGACTTCACGAGTAGGCTCATGTTTGAATCCGTCTCACATTGGTACACGAGGCTATCCGCATCTTTGGTGAGAACTGCAACATCAAGCAGGAGCTTCTTTCGCTTCGACTGGAGCTCCAGCACCGTTGCATCCTTCCTTTTCCTTGATTCCTCGTATTTCCGATGAGATGCTTCTGCTCGCTGCTGCTCCAACATGGCCCTGTACCTACTCCTGGCACTTCTCACACTCTTCAACATCTCCTCGGTAACTTTCGCGATGATTTCAGCGGCAGTCTTTCCCTTTTGCCACTCGTACACAAGTCGGAGAGAACGAATGCTCAATCCCTGAAGATTTGGTTCTAGGCACTCTTTGTTGACACTGAAGCCGCGCTCAACAGCAGCATTCCCATGGAAGGTTGTCAGAACCATCTTCACAATGATCTGCAAATTATTGGTACTCGTTGAATCAGTGAAGAGGGAAGCAAAGAGGACATCAAGTCGAAGAGGACTTATAGTCGAATTGAGACAGCTGAAATCGATGCTCACGAACTGTAACAGTTCGAAACTGGGTGAACTCGGACTTTGCAGCGTCAGCTTCCTGTGCAGTGATGCGTCCCTTAGTGTAGGCTTCCAGGACAAGCGCATCAAAATCCGCTTGAGCCGGTGATGAGGATGGTGGGTCACTATCCAATTCTGCCACCAGCACAGAAGGCTGCAAGCAACGAGATCCACGAACAAATGGATAGTTTAGTACGCATCTCTTCAGAAGATGCTTTGCTGTAGCGGTAACAAATGACTTGACATCCTTTCGAAAGCCAAGAATCTGGAGCTCGCTGACACCAGACTTCTGCAGGAGTGCCTGGGCAGCTGTACCAACATTAGTTAAACCAGCAGGCAGAAAATTGGCCTCGTCCTCGAAGACACCAGCTTGGTGAATAGCAAACTGTGATACAGTTGACAACAGCTTCAGAGCGGGAGGCTTCAAGACTGTATGAAGCAGGCTTACAAACAGTGCATGCACTCGGTCTGCCATGAAGGGCAGCATTGGTGACTCAGTTTGAAATTCTGTCAAAAAGTCGTTGAAAGGCTTGGCAATAAATAAAAAAATGCAAACCTTGCCGCTTGCAATGGCCTTTTCGTGCAAGACTGCAGGAGCTCAAAGTGGCGGTTGCCACTGACATGTGCTTTCATTGCCTTATTCTGTGAAGCAGCTTGTACATAGGTACATAAGTCGGGCCAAATGGCAAGTGCACGCTCAGCAACAGTGACATTTTCTAGCCAACGACAGGCACAGAACTTGAGAGGGAACACACGTGTACCTGTGGCCTCAATGAAGTCATTGCGACGTGCAGGCGCATCTTTGAACAGGTAGTACAAGGAGCTCAAAAGAGCTTCAATGTCCCAACCACTGGCTAAGACACCCTGATTAAATGCTCTGTGGACTCGATGTAGACTGCAGGATCCGCAGTGAATGATCTTTGCATCTGTAGCACTACTACTAGCAACATAGGCATCCAGTAGCTTGTGAAAGGCCCAGTTGACATTAGGTCCATCCATGCCCACTTGCAATAGCTTGCTGGCAGAGATGCCATTGAAAGATGCTAGGAAAGACTCCAAGAGATTGGCTGCAGTGCATGAATGAAGAAATTGAGAATCGAAGTAAAATGTCTTTACTGGAGGCTCAGTTGAGTCTTCCTCAGTCCAGACACGAACATGAATGTCCATTTGCGATTGCTGCATGATTTTGTTTAAACTCTCGTCAAAGCTAACAGAAAAGAACCGTTGGTTATTCAAAATAGTTGTTAGCTGCTCCTTTAGGAATGGTGCCAATCCGAAGTTGATTATGTATCGGACTTTGTCGTAGCCAAGGGACATTTCCTTTGCAATGGCACTGTCGGTAAACATGGCTTTGAATCGATCAGTAATTCCAGCTGCTGAGCGAAATGAAAAGTGCTCGTCTACCATGTAAAAAACCCACAGTAGCTCAGCTTGCTCAGCACTGTTCTTTAAACCTTTTAGTACTTCGTCATTTGTAGCAGCAACTGCAGCAACAGTACCGCCACTAGTAGTGCTGCCCGATGGCATACAGAATGCTCGAATACTTGATGTTGTTGCAACGGCACTCATCCGATTTAGATGAGTTTTTCCTTTAGCATGGGAAGTTAAGGCCGTCTTTCCCATATTGGAAAGTTCGACTTTCTTTTCGCAGCTTTTGCAGTAAGCTGCATTTCGATTGCCCGAGTAGGAAGTCACCCAGGAGAATTCCTCTTCCCACTTCTTGTCATAGTAAGTTGTTTTTTTTGAAGTGGAACTCATAAGGCTGGAACTGGAAGGAGTTAGTAGTAAGGTGTACATAAAAATAAAATAATTATATATGTAACAATATAACATTAGCAAGCTATTTAGTATTTACACCAACTTATTTATACTATAATATTATAAGTCTAATATAAACCTAAATGCTATATAAATTTATACAAAAGAATAACAATAAATAGTGATTAAAACAAAATATACACCTTTCTATTAATGGCCTGGTTAATATATTATCATAGTATGGACTATATATTTTACTGTCAGTGTGATTAGCACAGCAATTATAGATTAGCAATATGTAGGCCTACAAGCCCATAAATTATTCATTTAAGAACAAGTATCTGCCAATTTCAAATACCAGCTTTTAAAAACAAAAATACATGGAACAAACAAAACAGATTTACTATTCGAGCTACTTAGTGCTATCAATTAGCCTCTTTCTTGTCTCACAATTTTTTTCTTCAATTTTCTAATTTACTTTCAAATTTTCCCTGACTTCCTAAGAATTTCCCTGACTTTCCCTGACTTTCCAGACCACATTTTTTTTCCCTGACTTTCCCTGACTTTCCCTGACCACGGTCACCCTGATATAATAAAATATATATTTTTTTAATTTTTAACAAATATTCTATATTACAAGCTATAATTAGATAGCCATGCACATATAGAATTTTTTACATTTTTTCTTTGTTTTTACTTTTTTAGAAAGTTAGCTTTGTTGCCTTTAGTTAGGCTTGAAAAACAACTTTTAGGCTCTTAAAACTATTAAATTATGTTTATTACAAAAGGAAATAGGAATTAAATATGCTAGGCCTAGGTCTAGTAATAGCAAAAATGGTAAAAAATTGTTTTTGTATGCCTATGCGGCTATGCCTAGGCCTAACCTACTTAGTCTTCTTATGCATTTTAGGTCTAACTCTAAGATTGACTTTTAGGCATTGTTGCAAAGTTTGGCTAGGCCTAAGCTGTGGCTATAATGCTATGTTTGATTTATTTTTATTAATTTGATAGATAAGGCCAAGGATAAAAAGGCAAAAGCTAAACAAATTAACAATGACATAGGCCTATTGAGTATTGGGCATAGAAATTGGTTAAGAAAAGTTAGTAAAATAGTTATTGGAAAGATTTAAAAATATGAGTAAAAACCAAGTTTTTAGACCTAGCCAAAACTAATCTATGTGATCAGTGTCTAATGCATTATAAAATGCATGTTGAAAATTTAAGATACAAGAAGTTTTGTATTTTATTATTAGGCCTACTTGACCAATTTTCAAAAGTATGGTGTCCTGTTAGGCCTACTCAGGTCCAGGAGAAGAGATTTATTAAATGGATGGAATAAAAGATACTAAAATTAAAAATAACTTTTAAAATCTCACTGGAGTCCCTATCAAATCAATGTAGGTCTACATTGCAAAGATTATTATTGATATTACACTTCCAGTTGAGTTCCAGTGTAGTACTTATCTACCTTACGTTACAGTAGAGTTTATGTTATGAGAATAATGTTCACAAATGCAAACATATTTAGCATAACGTAGGGGGGGGGCTAATTGAAAAAAAAATTTGATCGTGGTTTCACTGGTATTTTCTTAATTATTTTAAGTCTTAATAATATCATTTCCATTCGAATTTTAACAATGATCTGTCGATTAGTGGGCCGAAACCGAAAGCCTCCTGTAACTTTTGTTTACTTTTTGAATGTACGCTGTAAAAATTTTACACATATTTTAACACAACAAAGATGAATACCAACAAATAATCGTAATATTTATTTAAACATAGCTTTCCAAATAATTCATAACTAAGTTTTCTTTGTGTGCGTGAGATCAGACTAGACAAGATCGACGAAAAACATTTGACAAGTTATGAAGCGATCATTTTAATGATTCATTCATCCCACGATTTGGACATTACAGTATACATGTACACTATACATCAGGCTTAATTTACTACTGTTCTCAGGAAGAAAAAAGCATTGAACTTCTAAATATACTAAATCTCTAAGGTTTGTATGCTTGCTTGTGGGTAGGTATGCGATCGATTTCAGAAAACCCTGTACTTTTCGTTGACGACTATATTTCAATGTAAATTTTGCATATTGTGTGGAATTTGTTGTGACTGCGTTGCTGTATAGCGTACAAAGTGTCTGAGACATGCGGCACGCTCTGTGTCCTCGATGACGCGTCACCCGCCAGCCGCGCTGTGATTGGACGAGAATTTGGAGTATGGCGCAGCGAAGAAAAAGATTTATGATTGGGGATTACGCAACACGAGGGAAAAGGCTTGGCGAGATACATGTAAGAGGTTATAAACTGTCACATGCATGTATGATTTCGAACAGTAGAAAGGAGGTGGGATTGGTGCGCGGGGGTTTGTGGTTGATAAGCATCAACAGCGTAACTATCAATTAACTATATCAACAGCTAACCCGGCAGTATTCGGGAACTTCGAGCAGGAGGCATATGTCTGTGGTTTTTGGTCGTGGAAGTTTCTCAGGATCATGACTTTTACCAGCCTCCACCAAGAGGTTCATCAAAGCAACAAAGCAAGCCAACAAGATCAAATGTTAAAAGGTAATAAAACTAGGAGTCCACCGCCGTTTCTGCCGCTTTCGTGCTCCGCGTTTCACGCAACTGACGGCCTGAAATGCGTGAGGGGCTGAGTTCTTGCAAACACCGATGAGCACATCTGTGAGCAAGTCAGCTTTCAGCGTGCCAGCTGTTTGGGTTCAATGGGTGCAGCAAGTAGATGAGAGACTGCAGCCGCACTCGCAGAGCGCAGGTGTTCATAAAGCAGCAGCCGGAGTCCAGCTGTGTCCAGATGTATTCTCAGACGACTTGAGCGGCCCAAAGTACAGGCTGCACTCTGGAACAGGGACTGGTTGGTGGCCAAGACCGCCATGGATGCCGCACCGGGACTCACCATCATGAATGCACCGGGACTCACTATCATGGATGCACCGGGACTCACTATCATGGATGCACCGGGACTCACCATCATGGATTCGCCGGGAATCACCATCATGGATGCCGCGCCGGGACTCACCATCATGGATGCACCGGGACTCACCATCATGGATGCCGCACCGGGACTCACCATCATGGATGCACCGGGACTCACCATCATGGATGCCGCACCGGGACTCACCATCATGGATGCACCGGGACTCACCATCATGGATGCACCGGGACTCACCATCATGGATGCACCGGGACTCACCATCATGGATCCGCCGGGAATCACCATCCTGGATGCCGCGCCGAGACTTACTGCAGATGGTTGCTTGAATTATGTACTTGGCAACGACAATGCGAAATGATTGCTTTCTCAAATCCTCTTGACAGTTTTTGTGCGTCTACTTCCACATTCGTCAATTTTTTTAAAGTTTTCTGCTGTTTGAGGGTCCTCCGGAAATGTCAAACATTGAATAGGTTCTTAAAATATTCATTGAGATTGAAAATCAGTTAGAACTGGCGGTACAGATTCTTGAGGGGGAATTGCGGTTTTTAAACAGTTCAGCTCGCACAGCTTCAGTGAAAGAATATTTGAATAATTGTTCAATAGCGATAGAAGGAAAATATAACAAAAAATAAGTCATAATTGAGAATAACAAAATCTTTAATTTCAATTTCAGTTGAGGAGATTGACGGGGTTTGTGAAAATTACAGAAGCCGACTACTGGAAAGTAAAGTCAGTTGTTTTCAGTTTCCTGATGATGCGATCTCGGCCGATGGCGCTCGCGTCAACTCAACGCGAAAACTTCTGCCAGTTGGCGTCCGTTTCGATGGCGGCCTCCACGGCGGTGTCTCCGTGCACAACCTGGCGGCAGGCGCGGGTGGCCGTGTTGAACAGGACGGACTTGCACACCGGGTTGGCGGGGCACAGGGACACGCAGTGAAAACGGTTCCAGACAGTCAGCTCCTCGCCGCGGCAGTAGAACGGAACGGTCTCGGGAGGCTGGGTGGGAAGGGCGATTTTGCAAAGACGCTGGTGCTGTTGCTGCTGTAGGACTGGGGCCCGGGTTCGCAGATAAGGCCGTAACGGCTGTCGCAGTAACTGTCCAGCACTGTTAGCGGCGTAGTTCCATGGTCGCTGTACAGTTGCAGGCAGTCGTCAGATTGTTTTCGGTTATCCGGTCTGTTTGGGTACCAAATTGAGTCAATGAGGCTGTTGACCGGAAGCTCTCCATCAGCAGTGCTCAGCCAGCCGCTGCGACTCCTACTGGCCTCCTTCAGCATGTCGGTGAATCCCAGGAAGTAACGCTCCGTAGTTGTCACTGGTGGTAGACAGACACTAAGACAGACAGACAGACAGACAGACAGACAGACAGACAGACAGACAGACAGACAGACAGACAGACAGACAGACAGACAGACAGACAGACAGACAGACAGACAGACACTAAGACAGACAGACAGACAGACACTAAGACAGACAGACAGACAGACAGACAGACAGACAGACAGACAGACAGACAGACAGGCAGGCAGGCAGGCAGGCAGACAGACAGACAGACAGACAGGCAGGCAGGCAGGCAGGCAGACAGACAGACAGACAGACAGACAGACAGACAGACAGACAGACAGACAGACAGACAGACAGACAGACAGACAGACAGACGGACAGACAAATAGACAGACAGACAGACGGACAGACAGACAGACAGACACTAAGACAGACAGACAGACAGACAGACAGACAGACAGACAGACGGACAGACAGTCACAAAGACAGAGAGACAGACTCAGTGCGAGTGTACAAAATCGCAGCTTGCTAGTGCTGATAAAGAATAATGTAAACAATCGATATTAGTTACATTATTACATGAAAACAGTTCGCGCACTTACAATGGGGCAATTATCGAAAATACAGTCAGTTGAAACGGGAACTAGAGGCATTAGCAGTACATCAGTACATGCGGTATTTGAGCTTATATACTGGTATTATTTCAATACAATAATATTGGCTAGTCAAGCCTGAACCATTTTAGCTCGTAACATGCGAACCAAATGTCACCAATCACTGTCACCAATCACTGTCACCAATCACTGTCACCAATCACTGTCACCAATCACTGTCACCAATCACTGTCACCAATCACTGTCACCAATCACTGTCACCAATCACTGTCACCAATCACTGTCACCAATCACTGTCACTAATCACTGTCACCAATCACTGTCACCAATCACTGTCACCAATCACTGTCACCAATCACTGTCACCAATCACTGTCACTAATCACTGTCACCAATCACTGTCACCAATCACTGTCCCGGTTTTAAAATTTCTGATCACCCAAAAGCGGGCGAACATTTAGCATATCCCCCGAGGTACACAAGCTGTGCAAAAGCCAGCTAATATTTTTGTTACAACAATCAGTTTGAGCAGAAAATTTTAATTCCATTCAAAACCATGTAGCAATTTTTTCCAGTTTTTATGGGCGGATGAAGATTGCCAGCCTCCGGCGGCCCGATATGGGAGATGGCTACATGTAGATGAATGAGGGGATGCACAAGTCCGCTTTGTAGCTTGGTGAAAATGCTTTCTGGCTGATAAAGTTTTTTATTAGTCCCATTCATAGTCATTGTTTCCCCTTGGCCTCGCGCTTTAAGCCTGTGCAGCAGTACCCGGACCTCGTCTCCACCCTGCATGCAGCAGCTCACCCGCGTGCCCGCCCGCATCGTCCTAAAGCTCCCAAAGCCCCATCCCCTCTCCCCATGCGCATTCCCATCAATCCAGCAATTTGCGTCATCCCAGCGGAAATTCCCCAAATTGAAATTCTCAACCATCGCCGTCAAATGGCATCACAAACCCTTCCTCAACCGACACATCCCAATATAGTTTGTTGATTGCCTTGCCTTTCCGCTGTCCCGCCAGCAAAATCGGGCTCAGAGACGGTCGCACTGACAAGGGACGCAGAAACAGAGAGCTCATGTCTCTGCCGCAGCAGCAGCAGCGAGTCGGCACTTCTGCTTCCAGAAGCGGCGGCGGCGACGACTTTCAGAACTGCCGTCACACCAGGCAGATCAACTGCATCGACTGCCGCACCTACCAGCAGTTCCCGCAGAGGCGGAGGATGCCGTCGACCAGCCAACCAGCCGGGCAGCAGCCGTCCCGGACGGCGGCGACTCTACAGCCGACGAAGTTGCCCATCGCGGACAGTCTGGCATTCCGCCTGCAGCGCTCGCTCCGCGTCACCTCCATCGCCGTGGAGGCATCGATCTCCACAAGGCCGCTGAAGCCGGCGCCGCGAGAGCAGCCGCCGCCGCGGCGTTCGCTGACAAGAATCGAACCCGAGACCATCGCCAGGCCGGTTCCAACCGGGGCCGCGGTGCCGGTTCAGCGCCAGCTGTCCTCGCCGCTACCGCCGCCGCCGACCCCGCCGCCGCCGATGACGCCGCAGACGACAACGGAGAAAACCGACGGCGCGCCGGTGCCGCAGCTCCAGCCGGTGGCCGCGGACGACCCGGCCAAGTACCGCCGCAGCCACCTGGCCGCCATGTCCGCGCGCAAATCCGGCCAGTTCACGCGGATCCTGCGGCTCAGGCAGAAACGCCGACGCCGCACTTTCGGAGACGCGCACGACGATCTGGAAGTCGACAAACTGGTCGCCGCCACCACCGACGCGGCTTTCGTATCGTCGGCCGCCACCAATTCGCCTTTCTATTCGTACTTCGGGCCGCTGCCGCGGTACCGGGAGCGCGGCCGGGACATCCTGAGCCTGGTGAAGCCGCCCAGAGACCGCTTCCGTGAGCGCATGTGGCGGTGCCGGCAGCCCACGGCGGCCGAGCTGGCCTACGGCGGCTTCGAGCCGGGCGACTTTCTCTACGAAAAAGGCGACGCCGGCGGTGGCGGCGCGGCCAGCAGCTGATGCGGACAGGTGCGACTGGCGGGCAAATTCTGTAATGAAACCCACTGAAAACTATAGAGACACTTTTTGAAGCCTATATTTTCTAAAGCTTATACTCGGAACAATCCTGAAGCCGGTGGCTAAATATGCAATGCCGGTGGCTAAATTGCACTGCCGGTGGCTAAATTGCACTGCCGGTGGCTAAATTGCACTGCCGGTGGCTAAATATGCAATGCCGGTGGCTAAATTGCACTGCCGGTGGCTAAATTGCACTGCCGGTGGCTAAATTGCACTGCCGGTGGCTAAATATGCAATGCCGGTGGCTAAATTGCACTGCCGGTGGCTAAATTGCACTGCCGGTGGCTAAATTGCACTGCCGGTGGCTAAATTGCACTGCCGGTGGCTAAATTGCAATGCCGCTGGCTAAATTGCACTGCCGGTGGCTAAATTGCACTGCCGCTGGCATTGCAATCGAAAATAGAACTTTAAACGCTGTTTTACAAGTGGAATGACGAAATTGCATATCAAATTTGTTGAAACAGACTGGCCGAAAGAGTACGTGTAACTGTACTATCTTTCGTGTTGGATTCATACTAAATTCAATTTTTTGTCCTTAGATGGTTTTAACTGTCGAAAATTTGAGTAGCTACCTTAAAACTAAATATTTTTGTAGATTTGGTACTTGAAGAAATGGATTTGATCATTGGTGTTCTTGCTCGACTGAGCTGCCAGTATAATATCGCTGAATATGTTTGTACTTGCAAATATACGCTGTCCACAGTAACATTTCGCGAGAATATTCTGCTTCAATAACCAAAAAGACGATATTTATTCAAAGTTATTGGTTTCAGCGAAACCCGGGAAACCGAAGATTTTTGGTCTCCGGATGGAGCACCAGCGATTTTGTACACGCAGTTTTGAATATTTTGAAATTTGAAAAAGCCTTATTGCGCTTCAGTATTGCAGGTTAGCGTTATAGTGTTGGAGTTAGGCCATGGCTCATGGAGAGAGTTGCTGAAATTCCATCGATCACAGGGAAATTGCTGAGATGCCAAGTATAAAGAGATGCCATGGCTCAAGGGGCAGTCGTCATTGAGATGCCATGGCTCAAGGGACAGTCGTCACTGAGATGCCATGGCTCAAGGGACAGTCATTGGGATGCCATGGCTCAAGGGACAGCCACTGAGATGCCATGGCTCAAGGGACAGACACTCAGATGCCATGGCTCAGGGGACAGTCACTGAGATGCCATGGCTCAAGGGACAGCCACTGAGATGCCATGGCTCAAGGGACAGACACTCAGATGCCATGGCTCAGGGGACAGTCATTGGGATGCCATGGCTCAAGGGACAGCCACTGAGATGCCATGGCTCAAGGGACAGACACTCAGATGCCATGGCTCAGGGGACAGTCACTGAGATGCCATGGCTCAAGGAAGCTAAGATGCACTGGGTCAAGGCAATGGGGTGTATTATGCTTGAAATCTTGATCTCATGGATAGTGCTTCTTCAAACATTACTAGCGTGTATCCTGTACTTTAAAAGGCTGTATATCATGGCATTGATAGAACTGATGCATTTCCGTTTGAAGGTATTTATTCTTAACTTCATAGTTGACTGCAATAGCTGATGCGAGTGTACATTGGCAATATCAAGTGCGCAGCCAAACTCATATTATAAGTGCGTGAATTTGTTTAGTTGGCGACACCCACCCCACTCTGCAACCAATCAGACGGCTGTGTGTGCACACTGTGCCCACGGTACAGTACGTACGCACTCGTGCTTGGTTTCTGAGATTTTCTCCCCAATCAGACGGGCGGTCAAATCAGAAGGCTTGCAAACCAAAGTTCGCCTTCTATATCTTCAAGACATGCCAGTGCAGAAGCATATGGAACCTAAAATAGCATTGATAATATTTTTTTAAGATATTTGAACCATGCTAATTACTGGACCTCGTCTGATCAACACTTCCGGGAGCCTCTTCTGCTCCAGACAACTCGGAAATCGCCGCGTTCTCTGGTTGACTGAGCGAAATGTCCTAATAGGCATCACCACGGTGGCCGTCGCCGTGACCCTACTGCTGACCGCCCTGCAGCTGAAGCGCCCCGGTTTTGATAATAAAATCTCCGGACTGTCAGAGCGAATGCGTGACGGCACCTTCGAGGAGAACTACAACCGGCTGGTCCGCGGCATGCGCGAGTCGCTGTACCGCTTCGACAGGCCCGGCCTGCTGCTGCCGCTCATGCGGCTCTCCGAAGCCGAGAGGAGCCGCTCGCGCCGAGCAGCGGCCGGCAGGGCGTGGCTCCACAGCCAGTCGGCGGTGGTGGCAGCCACCGTGCGCAACGGCATGGACGGCCTGCCGAGCACCATGCACAATGTCCAGCGCCTCAGAGCTCTGTTCAACGATTCCTGGCTGGTGCTGGTCGAGAACGACTCGACAGACTCGACTCGCAGCTTCCTGTACAACATGACGCTGACCGACCCGAATGTGC
This sequence comes from Macrostomum lignano, assembly GCA_002269645.1. NCBI lineage: Eukaryota > Metazoa > Platyhelminthes > Macrostomidae > Macrostomum > Macrostomum lignano. The sequence goes on along the minus strand of NIVC01004110.1, from coordinate 11,858 downwards.
GGCTGCTGGGCTGCGGCCGGGTCAACTCTGCGCTGCCGTGCGAAATCAACGTCCGCTACGGCAGCGGCCGCCAGCACCTGCCAGGTGTCCAAATAAACCGCACCTTCTCCGAGGAGGTCGAGCGCGGCCTGATCATGTCCGCCCTCCGCAACCTGTACCTGGACTACATCTACGAGCACCTGGCCGACCGGGCATCGCTCCTGCTGATCGTGGACCCGGACATCACCTGGCAGGACTGGGATCTGGACAGCATCGCCCAGGGACTTTACTACTTTGCGGCCAAGCCCAAGCTGCAGCAGCTGTGCGCCCACACTACTCAGGACAGCCACCTCTACGACCCGTGCACGCTGAGCTTCCACCTGAACAAGCGCTTCGGCGAGGACACCAAGTACCCGGTGGTCGACTACGAGAAGTCGCTTTGGAACGCGCCGCGCAGCCTGCCGCCGGTGAAGGTGGAGAGCTGCTTCCAGGCCGTGTCGTTCTACCGGATGTCGGCTCTAGCGGCCCGCAGGCTGCGCTATCGACGCAGTCCTGGCGAGTGGATGTGTGAGCACAACACGCTCTCCCGGCAGCTGGACGAGGTGTACATCGACCCGCAGATGCGGCTGCGAGTCCTGCAGGAAAATATTGGCTGATGGTGCTGGCGGACACTCGCAGCTGTCACTTCGAGTCTGAGAGGAGAGCTTAGGCTGATGGAGTTCGTGAACATTCTCAAACGTACATTGAGTCGAATTTGTTTTGCACTTTGCCCTGAAGCAGATTTCGTGTTTTCGTTATTGAAGTGAAAAATAATTTAGCTTCAGTGCGGACTCCGAGGGCCCCAAAAGTTGGTTTCTGAGTCGAATAAATTAAATTTTTGTGATTTCAGAAAGCAGTTTTGATTTCGCCTAGCGGGAAAATTTCTTGGCAAAGAAATCCCAGGAATTTGACCGAGAAAAGAATTCGGGGCAGAGTTCATGACGTCCCACTCCAGGTGTTCCTCGCCGACTCAACGACTGCTTATTTTACTGCGGCCCTCCAGCTGGGCAAAGAAATTAGCACAGGTAAAGTTTACCCAGCAGTTTGGAAAGCCAGCTGGGAAAGCCCCTATCAACCAATTAGGACAGCTAATGGCAATCGGAGGGAGAATACCAGTGTTGGAAGTGCCCGCGTATTTTTGCATGAGGTCGCCCTAATTACATACCTGCGCTGCACCTGCGGTGCCCCAGCCCACCTAAAAATCAAATAGAATAAACCCCCAAGCGTATGTTAATTTCTGTCTCATGCAGTTTGAGAGCAGGCTTGAATATTTTGTAATGAACCGGAATCCCTACTAGTTTGCAAGGGAGGCGTGTATAACTTTTCTCGCCAACAGTGCCCCCAGCAGCACACCAAAGTGCGCCCAACAGCACACCAAAGTGCGCCCAACAGCACACCAAAGTGCCCCCAACAGCACACCAAAGTGCCCCCAGCAGCACACCAAAGTGCGCCCAACAGCACACCAAAGTGCCCCCAACAGCACACCAAAGTGCCCCCAACAGCACTTGACTTACTTGACTTAGCTGCAGGGCTGTCCCGGAGGGGACACAGCGGGAAGGCGCAGACGCCCATTCCGCCAATCCCTGAACGGCAGACGCGTCGCTATGGACGAAGGGTTGGCGCCGCCCAGGGAGGTCTCCCAGTGTCGCCAGCAGCTATGGTGCTCTCTGGAAAGGAGAGTTCAGTCCTGTGGATGGCCCGGAGGTAGCGCATGAGCTGATTAAAGTTTTCGGGTTTGCACGCTTCAATAATAGATGTGTGTGGCCCGAGGTAAGTGAGTCTGGCTCGCGTAAAGGCGGGACAGATGCTGACAAAATGTTCAGCGGTTTCGTCACCTGAGTTACAAAAACTGCAGATGGCGTTGGTGGCGTTGCCCTGCAGGTACTGGTGCCTGGAGAAGCAACCGTGACCTGAGAGGGTCATGGTGGCAGCCCAGATGTCTCTTCGCGAGAGGCGCAGGAGGAGCTTCCAGAGCTGGTGAGAAGGCTGAGGGACAGCGCCTCTGGATTGCCTGCAGGTAGTGCAGTTCACCCAGGCTGAGCGATGCTGGGTCCTGATCCACGCCTTGATGCGCGAGTTGATGACACAGCCGGGAATCGGGACAACGGATTCAGGCCCGAGAGAGGAGCCGGAGGCGCCAGCTTTTGCAAGGGATTGCACCATGCCCCAGAACCCACTTGAGTTTAATTTTGTTGGTGAAGCCCAACATATTAAGAAGTTTGATACAGTCGAGGACTGTAGCAGAGTTGGTGCTGCGCTGCAGCCACTGATGGCGTGCAAGGTAGCTTGGCTGTCCGAATGGAAAATGATGCTCTTACCGGTTACGCCAGTGGCGAGAAGCTCTGCAGTGCAAGAGCTGATGGCGAGAACTTCATTGTGGAAAACACTGGAGTTGACCGCAGTATACTGAGCGTGGGTATACTGGGATCCAACAGCACACCAAAATGCCCCCAACAGCACACCAAGGAGACCCGAACAGATAAAAAAGTGGCTCTTACACTGAAAGCTGAGCAATAATTTCCTCATGCAAACAAATGCTTGGTTTCTAAGCGAAAAAATTAAATCTCATTTTATTATTTTAAAAACTTGTCTACTCAAAAAAACAGTGCAAGTCCCAGTACCAGCCTCTCAATCCTCATCTTCATCGTTGTCCCAGTCGAAGCTGAGCTCAGGCGTGAACTCGTCCAGCTTGATGGAGCTGCGCAGACTCTCCCGGAACCCGTGCACTACCGAGTTGCGCGGCAGGATCTGCCCGACTGTCCGCGGCAGTTCTGGCTTCGTGAGCACCGCCAAAGTCGGCTGACGGCTCAGATTCTCGGCGATGTTGGCGATGACGCCACTCCAGCCTGTGCGCTGGCCGCCCACGCCTCGGCCGCTGGTAGCTTCGTAGTATTCGCGGAGCATCAGCGCGTCCTCGTCTGAAGGGTGGCGCAGTTTGGGGGGCTTCGGGCAAATCAAGGCAAGCAGCTCTGAGTTGCGCACATTCTGCCGACTTCTCTGGCTCCGACTTCTCAATCAGCGAACATCCGCTCATTCTAAGTAAACCTCAGGGTGAATATCCGTCTATCGTTCAATCGGGAGAACCTATCCCTGAAGTTGATCTCAACCTGACCTCGAAAAACCTGAACCTAAACCTAAATCTAAACCTGACCAAAAAAGAACCTTTGCCTGAACCTAAATCTGAACTTAAACCTAAATCCTAACCTGAACCTAAATCTAAACCTGAACCTAAAAATCTATAACTGAAACTAAATCCTAACCTGAAACTAAATCTAAACCTGAACCTAAATGTGAAACCTGAACCTAAATCTAAAAAGTGATCCTAGATCTAAAAATCTAAAAACTGAACTTAAATCAAAAAACTAATTCGAAAGCTAAACCTAAACCTAGATCTAAATCTGAATCTGAATCTAAAAACTGAACGTAAATCTGAAAACTGAACCTAAATCTAAAAACTGAACCTAAATCTGAAAACTGAACCTAAATCTGAAAACTGAACCTAAATCTGAAAACTGAACCTAAATCTGAAAACTGAACCTAAATCTGAAAACTGAACCTAAATCTGAAAACTGAACCTAAATCTGAAAACTGAGCCTAAATCTGAAAACTGAGCCTAAATCTGAAAACTGAACCTAAATCTGAAAACTGAACCTAAATCTGAAAACTGAACCTAAATCTGAAAACTGAACCTAAATCTGAAAACTGAACCTAAATCTGAAAACTGAACCTAAATCTGAAAATTGAACCTAAATCTGAAAACTGAACCTAAATCTGAAAACTGAGCCTAAATCTGAAAACTGAACCTAAATCTGAAAACTGAACCTAAATCTGAAAACTGAACCTAAATCTGAAAACTGAACCTAAATCTGAAAACTGAGCCTAAATCTGAAAACTGAACCTAAATCTGAAAACTGAGCCTAAATCTGAAAACTGAACCTAAATCTGAAAACTGAACCTAAATCTGAAAACTGAGCCTAAATCTGAAAACTGAACCTAAATCTGAAAACTAAACCTAAATCTGAAAACTGAACCTAAATCTGAAAACTGAACCTAAATCTAAACCTATACCTGAATCTTGCGAACGGCCGCTGCTCACCAAAATTGTCGAAGATGCTCATCAGGCGTCGGGAAATGTCCACAATGATGTCGTTCAGGCAGTGCCGCATCCCGGACCCGGTGGGATAGTCCAGCTGCAGCTGCTGGCCGTAGGCCGCCTCCCAGCACTTCAGCGCCTCCAGCACCAGGTAGTTCCACGGCAGGCTGACGATGCTCACCCGTCCGACTGGCCGACACGGCGCGTCCTTGGCGTTGTCGCAGTCCCGGGCCTCCCGGCTGAGCAGCCGGGATGTGCACCGGAGACCGTGCGGCGAGAGGAAGTGCGCCGGGTCGAACAGCACCTGGAGATCCGAGATTCAAAATGAATAGAAATATATTTTTTCTATTGAGAGCCGTCAGGTGAGAGGTAACGATATTCGACAAGCTGGGTGTCAGGATCAACAAACTGGGTGTCAGGATCGACAAACTGGGTGTCAGGATCGACAAAATGGGTGTCAGGATCGACAAACTGGGTGTCAGGATCGACAAACTGGGTGTCAGGATCGACAAACTAGGTATCAGAAAGATAGAACTGGGTGACAGTAGGATCAAGCAAGGTGTCAGCAGGTTCAAGCAGGGTGTCAAGAGGATCAAGCAGGGTGTCAGGGGAGTCAAGCAGGGTGTCAGTAGGATCAAGCAGGGTGTCAGTAGGATAAAGCAGGATGTCAGACGAGGAACAGAAGGGTGTCAGTAGGATAAAGCAGGATGTCAGACGAGGAACAGCAGGGTGTCAGTAGGATAAAGCAGGATGTCAGACGAGGAACAGCATGGTGTCAGTAGGATAAAGCAGGATGTCAGACGAGGAACAGCATGGTGTCAGTAGGATAAAGCAGGATGTCAGACGAGGAACAGAAGGGTGTCAGTAGGATAAAGCAGGATGTCAGACGAGGAACAGAAGGGTGTCAGTAGGATAAAGCAGGATGTCAGACGAGGAACAGCAGGGTGTCAGTAGGATAAAGCAGGATGTCAGACGAGGAACAGCAGGGTGTCAGTAGGATAAAGCAGGGTGTCAGACGAGGAACAGCATGGTGTCAGTAGGATAAAGCAGGATGTCAGGCGAGGAACAGCAGGGTGTCAGTAGGATAAAGCAGGATGTCAGACGAGGAACAGAAGGGTGTCAGTAGGATAAAGCAGGATGTCAGACGAGGAACAGCAGGGTGTCAGTAGGATAAAGCAGGATGTCAGACGAGGAACAGCATGGTGTCAGTAGGATAAAGCAGGATGTCAGACGAGGAACAGCAGGGTGTCAGTAGGATAAAGCAGGATGTCAGACGAGGAACAGCATGGTGTCAGTAGGATAAAGCAGGATGTCAGACGAGGAACAGCAGGCATCAGAAGCGATAAAACCGCATACAAAGGCTCACCTCGCAGGTCTGCAGGAACTCGGCCTCCCCAGCCAGCTGATCAACATCCGGCCGCGCGACTCCTCGCCCCGGACGAACAGGCACGGCGTCTCCGAGCTGCCCGACGCCGAGGCCTCGCTGGCCAGCCAGTGCAGCCAGTCAACCAGCGTGTTCGCCTCCGGGTCTGCGGCCAGACCGTCGCGGGGCACGATGGCGCAGCCCAGCAGAGGCACCAGGCCGAAGGCGCAGCAGCAGGTGGCGCCGCGCTTGCAGGGAGGCGAGGCGCCAGCTGGCAGCGCCGTCGCAGTGGCATCGGCAGCTTCGCCGGCCGGCTGCCGATCCGACAGCAGGTTGGGCCGGAAGAGGCCGTTCACGAAGGCGGACTCGTTGTGCAGCGAAGCCATCGCTGCGTTAAACAAATCTAGCAGGGACTTGAGCTCCTGGCGGCGGAGCAGGGCCGCCAGGTGCACCATTTTCTGCGGTGAGGGACGCCCAGTGAGAAAGTGATGTATCAGGCAGTTTGGCAGCCAGGTGAGCAGGTAAACAGGTGAACAAGTAGACAACAGGTGAAGAAGTGAAGAGGTAAAGAGTCGAACAGGTGGAGAGTCGAACAGGTGGAGAGTCGAACAGGTGAAGAGTCAAACAGGTGGATAGTCGAACAGGTGGAGAGTGGAACAGGTGGAGAGTCGAACAGGTGGAGAGTCGAACAGGTGGAGAGTCGAACAGGTGGAGAGTCGAACAGGTGGAGAGTCGAACAGGTGGAGAGTCGAACAGGCGGAGAATCGAACAGGTGGAGAGTCGAACAGGTGGAGAGTGGAACAGGTGAAGAGTCGAACAGGTGGAGAGTCGAACAGGTGGAGAGTCGAACAGGTGAAGAGTCGAACAGGTGGAGAGTCGAACAGGTGGAGAGTGGAACAGGTGAAGAATCAAACAGGTGAAGAGTCGAACAGGTGGAGAGTCGAACAGGTGGAGAGTCGAACAGGTGGAGAGTGGAACAGGTGGAGAGTCGAACAGGTGGAGAGTGGAACAGGTGGAGAGTCGAACAGGTGAAGAGTCGAACAGGCGAAGAATCGAACAGGTGGAGAGTCGAACAGGTGGAGAGTGGAACAGGTGAAGAGTCGAACAGGTGGAGAGTCGAACAGGTGGAGAGTCGAACAGGTGGAGAGTCGAACAGGTGGAGAGTCGAACAGGTGGAGAGTGGAACAGGTGGAGAGTCGAACAGGTGGAGAGTGGAACAGGTGGAGAGTCGAACAGGTGGAGAGTCGAACAGGTGGAGAGTCGAACAGGCGGAGAATCGAACAGGTGGAGAGTCAAACAAGTGGAGAGTCGAACAGGTGGAGAGTGGAACAGGTGGAGAGTCGAACAGGTGGAGAGTCGAACAGGTGGAGAGTGGAACAGGCGGAGAATCGAACAGGTGGAGAGTGGAACAGGTGAAGAGTCGAACAGGTGAAGAGTCGAACAGGTGGAGAGTCGAACAGGTGGAGAGTCGAACAGGTGGAGAGTCGAACAGGTGGAGAGTGGAACAGGTGAAGAGTCGAACAGGTGGAGAGTCGAACAGGCGGAGAATCGAACAGGTGGAGAGTCGAACAGGTGGAGAGTCGAACAGGTGGAGAGTCGAACAGGTGGAGAGTCAAACAGTTGGAGAGTGGAACAGGTGGAGAGTCGAACAGGTGGAGAGTCGAACAGGTGGAGAGTCGAACAGGTGGAGAGTGGAACAGGTGAAGAGTCGAACAGGTGAAGAGTCGAACAGGTGGAGAGTCGAACAGGTGGAGAGTCGAACAGGTGGAGAGTCGAACAGGTGAAGAATCGAACAGGTGACCAGAAGGCACACATGAGCAGGTGTCCCTCAACTCACAGCGCAGAAGAAGCCGGACCAGACCAGCGAATCGTTGGACTCGCCGTCGTGCTCGGTGGCGTCCATCCAGCCGGCGTGTCGCAGGCCGAGGATTCCGCCGTCCAGGGTGCTGCGCTGGCCGGCATCTCGGCGCATCAGCAGCCACCAGTGCAGGTGGCGCAGCAGGTCGCAGAATGTGGCGTTGGCCGCCTCCTGCTCGCTGTTGTGGCTGGGGAAACGGGCAAAGCCGATGGCGAGAGGACGGATGACGTCATAGGGAACTCAAAGCCATAGGGGAGGATTGGTTAGGATCCGAAGAATTTATGAGGACCTGAGTGATTGGTGAGGACCTGAGTGATTGGTGAGGACCTGAGTGATTGGTGAGGACCTGAGTGATTGGTGAGGACCTGAGTGATTGGTGAGGACCTGAGTGAGAATTGGTGAGGACCTGAGTGATTGGTGAGGACCTGAGTGATTGGTGAGGACCTGAGTGATTGGTGAGGACCTGAGTGATTGGTGAGGACCTGAGTGATTGGTGAGGACCTGAGTGATTGGTGAGGACCTGAGTGATTGGTGAGGACCTGAGTGAGAATTGGTGAGGTCCTGAGTGAGAATTGGTGAGGTCCTGAGGGAGAATTGGTGAGGTCCTGAGGGAGAATTGGTGAGGTCCTGAGGGAGAATTGGTGAGGACCTGAGTGAAGATTGCCGAGGACCGACGGACTCACCGCAGAAACTCCAGTAGGGCGAGCGGCCACACTGGCGGCTCCATGACCCCGCCGCCACCGCCAGCGAGAATCTCGCCGCCTGCCGACATCCTGTCGAACTGGTGTCGCAGCTCCGCCAAGGCCAGCCGGCCGCTCACCCGGCACAGCGCGATCGCGTGCAGCCCGTGCTCCCAGCCGGCCGGCTCCGGCCGCGCCCACTTGTCCGGCACAATGGCCAGAATTGTCTTGGCCAGCTGCGTCAGAGACGGCGCTATCGACACCCTCACCGACACCGTCGCCGATGTCGATGTCAGCGGCTGCTGGCCGCACAGCTGGCGATTCCACAGCAGGCCGGAGAGGGCTCGGCGAATCAGCGAGCCGGTGCGGTGGTCGAACTCGACTCCGCACTCGGCCGGCCGAGTCAGCGAGTCGCTGGCCAGAGCCGCGGCCTGCGACATCAGCTGGGAGATCCGGGCTGGGGAGTCGGGGCCGGGGCTGCCGGCCGGGCTGAGCAGGAAGCTCAGGCTCTGGCTGCCGGCCGGAGCCAGCGGGAACCGGTAGATGAGGGCCACTCGGCACCCGACGGTCTGATCTGAGCACAGCAGCGATGAGTCGCCGTGGACAATCAGCCGGTCCAGGGCCTGCGGGGGGCCACGCGTGAAGGTCACCTCAGATAATTAATTACTCACCCTCTGCAGGCAACGAGGGATTCACTCTCGCGAAGCCGCACACTGTGAACTCCCTGGCACTGGGGCTCTGAGCTCAGACAATCAGGCACCCCACTCTGACCTGAGGCTCAGCGCAGAAGACCACAGACTCCAGATGCTCAGACGGATAGTGCAGCTTCAAATTGTCAACGCGACGGCTGTCCTCGCCAGGCAGGTCGGTGTTCTCGGACTCGTGTCTGTCGGACAGGTAAACGCAGGCCTGGCCCCGGCAGCCGTCTGAGCTCAGGTGTTGAGGAGGAGAGGGGGGCGCTTTTTGGAGCACTATTTTGAGCACTGTTTAGGGCAGTGTTTGGGGCACTGTTTAGGGCACTGTTTGGGGCACTGTTTAGGGCACTGTTTGGGGCACTGTTTAGGGCACTGTTTAGGGCACTGTTTAGACCAGTGTTTAGGGCACTGTTTTGGGCACTGTTTGGGGCACTGTTTAGGGCACTGTTTGGGGCACTGTTTGGGGCACTGTTTAGGGCAGTGTTTGGGGCACTGTTTAGGGCACTGTTTGGGGCACTGTTTAGGGCACTGTTTAGGGCACTGTTTAGGGCACTGTTTAGGGCACTGTTTAGAGCAGTGTTTAGGGCACTGTTTTGGGCACTGTTTGGGGCACTGTTTAGGGCACTGTTTGGGGCACTGTTTGGGGCACTGTTTAGGGCAGTGTTTGGGGCACTGTTTAGGGCACTGTTTGGGGCACTGTTTAGGGCACTGTTTGGGGCACTGTTTAGGGCACTGTTTAGGGCACTGTTTAGAGCAGTGTTTAGGGCACTGTTTTGGGCACTGTTTGGGGCACTGTTTAGGGCACTGTTTGGGGCACTGTTTGGGGCACTGTTTAGGGCACTGTTTGGGGCACTGTTTAGGGCACTGTTTGGGGCACTGTTTGGGGCACTGTTTAGGGCACTGTTTGGGGCACTGTTTAGGGCACTGTTTGGGGCACTGTTTGGGGCACTGTTTAGGGCACTGTTTAGAGCAGTGTTTAGGGCACTGTTTGGGGCACTGTTTGGGGCACTGTTTGGGGCACTGTTTGGGGCACTGTTTAGGGCACTGTTTAGAGCAGTGTTTAGGGCACTGTTTGGGGCACTGTTTGGGGCACTGTTTGGGGCACTGTTTGGGCACTGTTTAGGGCACTGTTTAGGGCACTGTTTGGTGCACTGTTTGGGCACTGTTTAGGGCAGTGTTTAGGGCACTGTATAGGGCACTGTTTGGGGCACTGTTTGGGGCACTGTTTAGGGCACTGTTTGGGGCACTGTTTGGGGCACTGTTTAGGGCACTGTTTAGAGCAGTGTTTAGGGCACTGTTTTGGGGCACTGTTTAGAGCAGTGTTTAGGGCACTGTTTTGAGCACTGTTTAGGGCACTGTTTGGGGCACTGTTTAGGGCACTGTTTAGAGCAGTGTTTAGGGCACTGTTTGGGGCACTGTTTAGGGCACTGTTTGGGGCACTGTTTGGGGCACTGTTTAGGGCACTGTTTAGAGCAGTGTTTAGGGCACTGTTTGGGGCACTGTTTAGGGCACTGTTTGGGGCACTGTTTGGGGCACTGTTTAGGGCACTGTTTGGGGCACTGTTTGAGGCGCGTACTTACATTGATCTGTCATAGGTTGCTCAGAGTGAGCCTCTTAAATCTGTCAGTTAGTTATTAGTTGCTATCATAAAATACAAGCCGAACTGAACTCAATCTACAAGCCAAGCCAACGATACTACTGAATAATGAGTAGTTCAAGCGCTCACCGGCCATCCTCAGCCGGACGTAGCCGCCACCAGAAGCTTCGCCCTCTTCTTCGGCCAGCTGAACCCGCCGCAGTCCGCGTGGCAAACCCACAGCTGAACGCCACCGTCAGCTCCGCTGTTGACGCGGATGCTTCATCAGCTGAGGCCGGCTCCGCTGTGTCTTGAGTCTCCACAGTCAGCCTGCAGTAAATTCTGCTGGCGCTCTCCTTGGCCAGTTCGAACCGGATGTCAAATGGAGGACCGGAAGCCTGGGTTTTAACAATTTTGGGACCGGAATTTATCTCCGGATAAGTTGATAGACTGGGAAAGGCATATATTGAATGCGCCACAACTAGAATCAGACAGCGCCACAACTAGAATCAGACAGCGCCACAACTAGAATCAGAAGACAGCGCCACAACTAGAATCAGACAGCGCCACAACTAGAATCAGACAGAACCACAACTAGAATGAGACAGCGCCACAACTAGAATCAGACAGCGCCACAACTAGATCAGACAGCGCCACAACTAGAATCAGACAGCGCCACAACTAGAATCAGACAGCGCCACAACTAGAATCAGAAGACAGCGCCACAACTTGTCATCATCAAGAGATCACCTGTCGGCAGTGGCACCTGCCGGCACAGTACCGGTACATCGGGTCAGCAGTCCGGGCGCGAACTCGCACCGCCGCGGGCCCGGCCAGCGAGTTGGGCTGCAGCCGCGCCTTCGGCCGCCCGCCGCCGCCTGCCAAGCAGAGATGGCCGCCCCGGCGGTGCCGCCCGAATTGCAGAAGCCGAAAAATGCCGTCTCGATTGCAGAATTCTCGTAAGCCGAGCTCCGCAGCAACCTCGGGCAGGTACGGGCCCAATGGTCATGCTGCGCCGCTAGGTGGACTCGGTCGAAAGCCTTCAGTACGAGTTATCTGACAAGGGAGCTTTGCTAGGCTGCCGAGACACCTGACGCTAAATGCTTAATGCAGAGTAGCTGTTTTGACATGGCGGCCTGGGCATAGACAGCTGCTGTGGAATAAGTTGAGTCGTGACTAATTGCCAAGTTAACACCTCTTTAAAAAAAGTTAATTTTCACCATTTCACAAGTAGACTAAAAGTTGAACGACAATTTTACAACAGGAGCAATAAAAAATACCCACAACTACAACCCACATCCCACATCCTACATCTCAACTTACATCCTACACGCACACACTGTATATCCCAAACCCTATATCCACACGACCCTAGATCCACACCCTAGATCCCACACCCTATATCCACACCCTATATCCCACACACCTATATCCCACACCCTATATCCCACACGCTATATGCACACCCTAGATCCACACCCTATATCCCACACCCTATATCCCACACCTAGATTCCACACCCTATATCCCACACCTCTAGATCACACCCATAGATCCCACACCCTATATCCCACA
>NIVC01004109.1:30000-60352 GCA_002269645.1 Macrostomum lignano | reverse complement strand
ACATTTTACGCTCGTAACACTTCATGGCGATGACTTACTCATGACTTAACAGCAGAATAAAAGTGCCATGTAATTTTTCATTAAACTATGAAATTTGAAGCTTTGACGACTAGCTATAATTGTGGTAAATTCCTGCTTTCATTGATTAATTAGACAAGATAACTTGAGGATCGGAGGGGGGGCTTGCTCAGCAACTGAGGATCTGAGAGGCTGGCTCAGCAACAGAGGATCTTGGAGGCTGGCCAGCAGCTGAGGATCTGGGAGGCTGGCCCAGCAACTGAGGATCTAGAAGGCTGGCCCAGCAACTGAGGATCTGGAAGGCTGGCCCAGCAACTGAGGATCTGGGAAGCTGGCGGACTGAGGATCTGGGAGGGTGGCCCAGCAACTGAAGATCTGTGAGGCTGGCCCAGCAACTGAGGATCTGCGAGCTGGCCCAGCAACTGAAGACCTGGGAGGCTGGCCCAGCAACTGAGGATCTGAGAGGCTGGCCCAGCAACTGAGGATCTGGGAGGCTGGCCCAGCAACTGAGGATCTGGAAGGCTGGCCCAGCAACTGAGGATCTGGAAGGCTGACCCAGCAACTGAGGATCTGGAAAGCTGGCCCAGCAACTGAGGATCTGGGAAACTGGCGGACTGAGGATCTGGGAGGCTGGCCCAGCAACTGAGGATCTGAGAGGCTGGCCCAGCAACTGAAGATCTGGGAGGCTGGCCCAGCAACTGAGGATCTGAGAGGCTGGCCCAGCAACTGAAGACCTGGGAGGCTGGCCCAGCAACTGAGGATCTGAGAGGCTGGCCCAGCAACTGAAGACCTGGGAGGCTGGCCCAGCAACTGAAGATCTGGGAGGCTGGCCCAGCAACTGAGGATCTGAGAGGCTGGCCCAGCAACTGAAGACTGGGAGGCTGGCCCAGCAACTGAGGATCTGAGAGGCTGGCCCAGCAACTGAAGACCTGGGAGGCTGGCCCAGCAACTGAAGATCTGGGAGGCTGGCCCAGCAACTGAGGATCTGAGAGGCTGGCCCAGCAACTGAAGACCTGGGAGGCTGGCCCAGCAACTGAGGATCTGAGAGGCTGGCCCAGCAACTGAGGATCTGGGAGGCTGGCCCAGCAACTGAAGATCTGTGAGGCTGGCCCAGCAACTGAGGATCTGGAAGGCTGGCCCAGCAACTGAGGATCTGGAAGGGTGGCAACCCAAATCCGACAAGATAAAAAATCAGAACATGAGCCACGCAAAAGATACAATCGATTTCCCAGCAACAAAATGGCACAAGAGACACGAGCCAAGTGTATATTTATGAATTTATTATTTCAATTGATAAAAAACACAAAAAACTTTGAGCAGACAGACATCAGCTGTGAGTATTGGGCACAATAGTATATAATAATCGTGAACCGTATAAACATGAATTTGTGTATAAGACAGATCTATAGCACATTCTAATCTGATAATCGTAAAGCTATTTGGATTTCTAAATATATCGATTGTAGAAATCAGCTTACAATAATGAGTTGTACTTTTCGAAAGCAGAGAATCTAACACAACATAATCGCCGTGCAACACGTACGTACCCTGATAGCATCAGTAAAATTGAGTCCAGCTGTCTTAACTAGTGGAAGAGCAGCGATATCTGTAGTGAGCTGATGATAAAACAACGGATAACGGGGGGGGAGGGCGACACGTGGAATGACAAAAACTGTGCTGAAATGTGCAGTACAAATTTGAAACGACAGAACACACGGCACGGCACGTTCATACACACAAGAATCTAAAAACGGAAATATTCATCATAAGATATAAAAGCACTAAGCCAAAAAAGTTATTGGAATAAGTTTAATGCCGAAAAAGCGCAATTATTCTTTTTAGTAGATAAAAAGTGATGATTTTCATCAAGTACTTTGCAGGTTTGCCGCTACAGTCTGGAACGAGATCGTTAGTTGGCCTGTATAACAAAATGGAAAAACAATACGTCTGTTAGTGTTTTTGATATGCTCAAAGCGATTGGAACATGTTGCTCTTCTCAGAGAAAGTTCCCGGCTTCATCTTGACCTGGGTGCGCTTGTTCTGGCCTATCTTGGCCCGCATCTCCTCCAGGCTGATGTTGCCGACTGGGTCGCTGCCTTTGCCGCCGCCGCCGTTCTGGGCTGCGGCTGCCGGGGCCGCGGCTTTGGCGACTGGCGCGCGGCGGGTCGGCGACGGGGCTTCGGCGACTGGCGCCGGCGGGGTCGGCGACGGGGCTTCGGCGGCGACTGGCGCTGGCGGGGTCGGGGACGAGCGGCGCTGCTGCTGCGGACTCGGAGCCGGAGATGCAGTTTGCGATGAAACGGCACTCAGCTGCTGAATAAGGGAGGTGGAGGTCATGGGCGTGAGCAGATGAGGCTGATGCTATGTGACCAGTGACTCTTATTGATGAGGATGTCAGCAGTGGTGTAACCAGTGACTCTTATTGATGAGGATGTCAGCAGTGGTGTAACCAGTGACTCTTATTGATTAGGATGTCAGCAGTGGTGTAACCAGTGACTCTTATTGACGAGGATGTCAGCAGTGGTGTAACCAGTGACTCTTATTGATGAGGATGTCAGCAGTGGTGTAACCAGTGACTCTTATTGATGAGGATGTCAGCAGTGGTGTAACCAGTGACTCTTATTGATGAGGATGTCAGCAGTGGTGTAACCAGTGACTCTTATTGATGAGGATGTCAGCAGTGGTGTAACCAGTGACTCTTATTGACGAGGATGTCAGCAGGTGAGGTGGCGTAGCCAGTGACTCTCTTTATAAAGGCCAGTGATTGAGTTATTGACTTTGCCATAGAAAATGGCATGACTATATTACATGACTATATTATAAACTCAGCCAGTTGAATCAACACCGGAATTTCGACTGACAACTGAGGCTAAACTGACCCTTGCTCACGTTAGCTACTCAATTCTCCTGAATTAATTCAAAGCCAAAAAGCAAACAGGCCCCAGGCAAACCCATTGAAGCGAACAAACGTTAAAACACGCCTTAACATGTCGCCCGTTTCCCCGTATTGGATTGTAAATTTTATTTTATTTGCAAGGTCATACACACGCACACACAGGTGCAAGGGAAACTCTGACCAGCGATATAAAAATTCAATGCTAATTTTGCTTCTTTTACCAAAAATATTCAGTGAAGCAAATCAGAGAAATATGGAAATATTCAGTAGTTTACTGAGAGAGAACACACGCGTACAGAGCAGAGACCGTCTCTCTCTCTCTCTCTCTCTCTCTCTCTCTCTCTCTCTCTCTCTCTCTCTCTCTCTCTCTCTCTCTCTCTCTCTCTCTCTCTCTCTCATTTTCCTAACAAATTTGGCTGTAAAACTCCGTCTTCAAGCAGTGTTAATATTTTCTATTCCTAACTATATCAAACCCTTTCTAGAATGGGCGGCAACTTGGCGAAAGAAAATAGAGAATCTACGTACATATCACAAAAATCCTTGTTAAATATTTCTCTGCAGACCTACCCCAGCCTAACCACCGACCGGCCTCACTGTTCGGCATTCGGTGTAGCGCAGCAGTTCAAACTTAGTCACCTGATACGGTAAGGCTTTGAAAAGCGAACCTTATAGCGAACTAGCGAACCTACTCCTTCTCTCTCTCTCTCTCTCTCTCTCTCTCTCTCTCTCTCTCTCTCTCTCTCTCTCTCTCTCTCCGTTTCTCTAGCTCCACAAACGTATTTACCCATGGATAACTAAAGCAAAGCTTCTGGACTGGATGCATAATCACCCGGCTTGTACTAAAATATCGCGAAAAAAATTTTCTATAACAAAACCTAAAACAAAACTGTAAGAAACGCATCTATCTGTTTGATTGTAGCTGTATGCCTGTGCAGCCTATCTGTCTGTTTCCGCGCCTTTGTGTCTGTCTGCGCCTTAGTGCCTGTCTGTCTGCGCCTTTGTGTCTGTCTGCGCCTTAGTGCCTGTCTGTCTGCGCCTTTGTGTCTGTCTGCGCCTTAGTGCCTGTCTGTCTGCGCCTTTGTGTCTGTCTGCGCCTTAGTGCCTGTCTGTCTGCGCCTTTGTGTCTGTCTGCGCCTTAGTGCCTCTCTGTCTGCGCCTTTGTGTCTGTCTGCGCCTTAGTGCCTGTCTGTCTGCGCGCCTTTGTGCCTGTCTGTCTGTGCCTTTGTGTCTGTCTGTTTGCGCGCCTTTGTGCCTGTCTGTCTGCGCCTTTGTGTCTGTCTGTCTGCGCCTTTGTGTGTCTTAGTGTCTGTCTGTCTGCGCCTTTGTGTCTGTCTGCGCCTTAGTGCCTGTCTGTCTGCGCCTTTGTGTCTGTCTGCGCCTTAGTGCCTGTCTGTCTGCGCGCCTTTGTGCCTGTCTGTCTGTGCCTTTGTGTCTGTCTGTTTGCGCGCCTTTGTGCCTGTCTGTCTGCGCCTTTGTGTCTGTCTGTCTGCGCCTTTGTGTGTCTTAGTGTCTGTCTGTCTGCGCCGTAGTGTCTGTCTGCGCCTTAGTGTCTGTCTTTCTGTCTGCGCCTTAGTGTGTCTTAGTGTCTGTCTGTCTGCGCCGTAGTGTCTGTCTGCGCCTTAGTGTCTGTCTTTCTGTCTGCGCCTTAGTGTCTGTCTTTCTGTCTGCGCCTTAGTGTCTGTCTTTCTGTCTGCGCCTTAGTGTGTCTTAGTGTCTGTCTGTCTGCGCCGTAGTGTCTGTCTGCGCCTTAGTGTCTGTCTTTCTGTCTGCGCCTTAGTGTCTGTCTGTCTGTGCCTTTGTGTCTGTCTTTCTGTCTGCGCCTTAGTGTCTGTCTGTCTGTGCCTTTGTGTCTGTCTTTCTGTCTGCGCCTTAGTGTCTGTCTGTCTGTGCCTTTGTGTCTGTCTGTTTTCGCGCCTTTGTGTCTGTCTGTCTGCGCCTTAGTGCCTGTCTGTCTGCGCCTTTGTGTGTCTTAGTGTCTGTCTGTCTGCGCCTTAGTGCCTGTCTGTCTGCGCCTTTGTGTGTCTTAGTGTCTGTCTGTCTGCGCCGTAGTGTCTGTCTGCGCCTTAGTGTCTGTCTTTCTGTCTGCGCCTTAGTGTGTCTTAGTGTCTGTCTGTCTGCGCCTTAGTGTCTGTCTGTCTGTCTGCGCCGTAGTGTCTGTCTGCGCCTTTGTGTGTCTTAGTGTCTGTCTGTCTGCGCCTTAGTGTCTGTCTTTCTGTCTGCGCCTTAGTGTCTGTCTGTCTGTGCCTTTGTGTCTGTCTGTTTGCGCGCCTTTGTGTCTGTCTGTCTGCGCCTTAGTGCCTGTCTGTCTGCGCCTTTGTGTGTCTTAGTGTCTGTCTGTCTGCGCCTTAGTGTCTGTCTTTCTGTCTGCGCCTTAGTGTCTGTCTGTCTGCGCCTTAGTGCCTGTCTGTCTGCGCCTTTGTGTGTCTTAGTGTCTTTCTGTCTGCGCCTTAGTGTCTTTCTGTCTGCGCCTTAGTGTCTGTCTGTCTGCGCCTTAGTGTCTGTCTGTCTGTCTGCGCCGTAGTGTCTGTCTGCGCCTTAGTGTCTGTCTTTCTGTCTGCGCCTTAGTGTCTGTCTGTCTGTGCCTTTGTGTGTCTTAGTGTCTGTCTGTCTGCGCCTTAGTGTCTGTCTGTCTGTCTGCGCCGTAGTGTCTGTCTGCGCCTTAGTGTCTGTCTTTCTGTCTGCGCCTTAGTGTCTGTCTGTCTGTGCCTTTGTGTCTGTCTGTTTGCGCGCCTTTGTGTCTGTCTGTCTGCGTCTTAGTGCCTGTCTGTCTGCGTCTTAGTGCCTGTCTGTCTGCGCCTTTGTGTGTCTTAGTGTCTGTCTGTCTGCGCCTTAGTGTCTGTCTTTCTGTCTGCGCCTTAGTGTCTGCCTGTCTGCGCCTTAGTGCCTGTCTGTCTGCGCCTTTGTGTGTCTTAGTGTCTTTCTGTCTGCGCCTTAGTGTCTTTCTGTCTGCGCCTTAGTGTCTGTCTGTCTGCGCCTTAGTGTCTGTCTGTCTGCGCCTTAGTGCCTGTCTGTCTGCGCCTTTGTGTGTCTTAGTGTCTTTCTGTCTGCGCCTTAGTGTCTTTCTGTCTGCGCCTTAGTGTCTGTCTGTCTGTGCCTTTGTGTCTGTCTGTCTGTGCCTTTGTGTCTGTCGTCTGCGCCTTAGTGCCTGTCTGTCTTCGCTTTCGTGTCTACCTGTCTGTGCCTTAGTGCCTTTCAATTTTCCGTGAGCCTACTATCAGTCCATACAGTTTAGTGTCAACTATTGGTCTACTCACATCTGCGCGTCTTTCAGTCAGCAGCTTCAGCTTCAGTTTATCCTAGCCACCTATCCGCTCTATGTTGTTTCGAGTTGGTTTCCAGTCCAATTACTTAATTTAGCAGTCCTTAAGCAAGCCTTTGCCACTGCAAGCAGCAATGCCCTAAACTATAAAGATATCTCTAACTACTCTCTTTCCCCACAGTGTGCCAGCGCTCAACACTTGACGCAAAACACTTCACAACAACTATGCAATTTTCGCTCATTCGCGGCCATTTGAACGCTCCATTGTCCAAAATGTGCATATATGTAGATTATTTGTATGTACTGGGCACAAGCTTCTTAAATGCTGTGCGAGCGACTGTAACATCATTGATAATAATAACTAGTTATTACACGTTGGCTCGCCTTTGCAACCACGCTGCTTTTGAAGCTAAAAAACTTTGTTTTTTCTTCGTAAAGGAATTCTTGAGTAGTATGAAAATGAGCGAGAAAAGTGTATTGCTGTCATGCTGTTACTCGTATGTGTGATACAATCAATAACTGTAGAGTTACCTCGGAAAATACGGGCTGTCGAGTAGAATAATCTGGAACAGCATAGTCGGCCTCATCGTGATCTGGCACGGAATAGTCGGCCTCATCGTGATCTGGCACCGGCGAAGGTGACTGAGCCTCCTCAGGCGGTGGCTGAGAAGGTGGAGGCGTCAGCTGCTCGACTGCGCCAGACTGTTGGTGCAGCAGTAGGGGTGGAGCTCAAGGTTTAACCGAGTTTCCTGCTCCCAACTGTCCCTGATCCCGAGTTTCCTGGTCCCCACTCTCCCTGATCCCGAGTTTTCTGGTCCCAGCTCTCCCTGATCCCGAGTTTTCTGGTCCCAGCTCTCCCTGATCCCGAGTTTTCTGGTCCCAGCTCTCCCTGATCCCGAGTTTTCTGGTCCCCACTCTCCCTGATCCCGAGTTTTCTGGTCCCAGCTCTCCCTGATCCCGAGTTTCCTGGTCCCCACTCTCCCTGATCCCGAGTTTTCTGGTCCCCACTCTCCCTGATCCCGAGTTTTCTGGTCCCAGCTCTCCCTGATCCCGAGTTTTCTGGTCCCAGCTCTCCCTGATCCCGAGTTTTCTGGTCCCCACTCTCCCTGATCCCGAGTTTCCTGGTCCCCACTCTCCCTGATCCCGAGTTTTCTGGTCCCCACTCTCCCTGATCCCGAGTTTTCTGGTCCCCACTGTCCCTGATCCCGAGTTTCCTGGTCCCCACTCTCCCTGATCCCGAGTTTTCTGGTCCCAGCTCTCCCTGATCCCGAGTTTCCTGGTCCCCACTCTCCCTGATCCCGAGTTTTCTGGTCCCAGCTCTCCCTGATCCCGAGTTTTCTGGTCCCCACTCTCCCTGATCCCGAGTTTCCTGGTCCCCACTCTCCCTGATCCCGAGTTTTCTGGTCCCAGCTCTCCCTGATCCCAAGTTTTCTGGTCCCCACTCTCCCTGATCCCGAGTTTTCTGGTCCCAGCTCTCCCTGATCCCGAGTTTTCTGGTCCCCACTCTCCCTGATCCCGAGTTTCCTGGTCCCCACTCTCCCTGATCCCGAGTTTTCTGGTCCCAGCTCTCCCTGATCCCGAGTTTTCTGGTCCCCACTCTCCCTGATCCCGAGTTTCCTGGTCCCCACTCTCCCTGATCCCGAGTTTTCTGGTCCCAGCTCTCCCTGATCCCGAGTTTTCTGGTCCCCACTCTCCCTGATCCCGAGTTTCCTGGTCCCCACTCTCCCTGATCCCGAGTTTTCTGGTCCCCACTCTCCCTGATCCCGAGTTTTCTGGTCCCCACTCTCCCTGATCCCGAGTTTCCTGGTCCCCACTCTCCCTGATCCCGAGTTTCCTGGTCCCCACTCTCCCTGATCCCGAGTTTTCTGGTCCCAGCTCTCCCTGATCCCGAGTTTCCTGGTCCCCACTCTCCCTGATCCCGAGTTTTCTGGTCCCAGCTCTCCCTGATCCCGAGTTTTCTGGTCCCCACTCTCCCTGATCCCGAGTTTCCTGGTCCCCACTCTCCCTGATCCCGAGTTTTCTGGTCCCAGCTCTCCCTGATCCCGAGTTTCCTGGTCCCCACTCTCCCTGATCCCGAGTTTCCTGGTCCCCACTCTCCCTGATCCCGAGTTTTCTGGTCCCCACTCTCCCTGATCCCGAGTTTTCTGGTCCCCACTGTCCCTGATCCCGAGTTTCCTGGTCCCCACTCTCCCTGATCCCGAGTTTTCTGGTCCCAGCTCTCCCTGATCCCGAGTTTCCTGGTCCCCACTCTCCCTGATCCCGAGTTTTCTGGTCCCAGCTCTCCCTGATCCCGAGTTTTCTGGTCCCCACTCTCCCTGATCCCGAGTTTCCTGGTCCCCACTCTCCCTGATCCCGAGTTTTCTGGTCCCAGCTCTCCCTGATCCCGAGTTTTCTGGTCCCCACTCTCCCTGATCCCGAGTTTCCTGGTCCCCACTCTCCCTGATCCCGAGTTTTCTGGTCCCAGCTCTCCCTGATCCCGAGTTTTCTGGTCCCCACTCTCCCTGATCCCGAGTTTCCTGGTCCCCACTCTCCCTGATCCCGAGTTTTCTGGTCCCCACTCTCCCTGATCCCGAGTTTTCTGGTCCCCACTCTCCCTGATCCCGAGTTTCCTGGTCCCCACTCTCCCTGATCCCGAGTTTTCTGGTCCCAGCTCTCCCTGATCCCGAGTTTCCTGGTCCCCACTCTCCCTGATCCCGAGTTTTCTGGTCCCAGCTCTCCCTGATCCCGAGTTTTCTGGTCCCCACTCTCCCTGATCCCGAGTTTCCTGGTCCCCACTCTCCCTGATCCCGAGTTTTCTGGTCCCCACTCTCCCTGATCCCGAGTTTCCTGGTCCCCACTCTCCCTGATCCCGAGTTTCCTGGTCCCCACTCTCCCTGATCCCGAGTTTTCTGGTCCCCACTCTCCCTGATCCCGAGTTTTCTGGTCCCCACTGTCCCTGATCCCGAGTTTTCTGGTCCCCACTCTCCCTGATCCCGAGTTTCCTGGTCCCAGCTCTCCCTGATCCCGAGTTTCCTGGTCCCCACTCTCCCTGATCCCGAGTTTTCTGGTCCCCACTCTCCCTGATCCCGAGTTTTCTGGTCCCCACTCTCCCTGATCCCGAGTTTTCTGGTCCCCACTCTCCCTGATCCCGAGTTTCCTGGTCCCCACTCTCCCTGATCCCGAGTTTTCTGGTCCCAGCTCTCCCTGATCCCGAGTTTCCTGGTCCCCACTCTCCCTGATCCCGAGTTTCCTGGTCCCCACTCTCCCTGATCCCGAGTTTTCTGGTCCCCACTCTCCCTGATCCCGAGTTTTCTGGTCCCAGCTCTCCCTGATCCCGAGTTTTCTGGTCCCCACTCTCCCTGATCCCGAGTTTTCTGGTCCCAGCTCTCCCTGATCCCGAGTTTTCTGGTCCCAGCTCTCCCTGATCCCGAGTTTTCTGGTCCCCACTCTCCCTGATCCCGAGTTTCCTGGTCCCAACTCTTCCTGATCCCGAGTTTCCTGGTCCCAGCTCTCCCTGATCCCGAGTTTTCTGGTCCCTGCTCTTCCTGATCCCGAGTTTCCTGGTCCCAACTGTCCCTGATCCCGAGTTTCCTGGTCCCAGCTCTTCCTGATCCCGAGTTTTCTGGTCCCAACTCCATTGATCCCAAGGAGTTTCCTTGTGGTCTCAAATCTTCTGAGTTTCGAAATTTATTGGTTTCTCAAATAGTAATCTTACGAAGGTTGAGAGAGCAAAATTAAGAAAATACAAACCTCTTTCTGGATAGTTTCAGAAGCACCAGGCTCTTCATCAGGCGTTGTATATATTTCAACATTAGGAGTATTGATGGTGATGACAATTTTATGCTCTTTACAGTATTTGTAAGTCTCACTGGGTGCAACAAGCATTGTCACTTTGTTGGGAGTTTCCTTAATTCTTTCCACAACCTTTTGATGGCTTAGATCCTCTAAAATTGATAGTTAAAATATGAATTAGTAATTTGTAGTAGTACTTAAAATGGTAAAAAGCAAATAACTTTATTTATTTCAGTCTATTCATAAATCATTGTACTCATAGAAACTTAAATAATATACAGTTGTATGCACTAAATATATATTTAACATGCTTTGTGACTATCAAATCACCTATTGAATACAATAATTCTTTAATTATTCTAAAAATGTATTTAAATTAAAAGCATTATTATAATAAGTCAAATATATATAATTTACTTTCAACTTGATTTCAGTTTGAATAATGTTACTTGTTTTCACTTAAATGTAGAATGTAAATGTAAAATGTGTTAAAAGTACAACACT
This sequence comes from Macrostomum lignano, assembly GCA_002269645.1. NCBI lineage: Eukaryota > Metazoa > Platyhelminthes > Macrostomidae > Macrostomum > Macrostomum lignano. The sequence goes on along the minus strand of NIVC01004109.1, from coordinate 49,904 downwards.
TACCAACATTGACACCATTCACTTCAATAAGGAAGAATTTTTGACCCAGCCCTCCTGTCTCAGCTGGAGAATTTGGATCAACTTTGCCTATATACTGACCAGGTTTTCCCTTTTCAGCATGCAGATTAAAGCCATAGCCTGCATATGTTGGCCATTTTTTTAAATTACATAGCCTGGGCTGAGGCAGGTCAGAAGGAATCGACATTGGTGTGGTCTTTCGTATGACTGAACGTACCGAAAGATAAAAAACAAACTAGCCTGCGAAGCAACAATTGACTATGCACTAGTTTTGCAATATGCAGGCACAAAACAACCAAAAATTAAAGCTCAAGTGGAGAACAAAACTTTTAATGACTACATCAGCGGTGAAAATTAAAAATCTAAAGAGGAAATCGTGACTAAAGAATAGAATGTGTTTATTAAGCAACAAAAAAGAAATACTTAACCCTTATTTTGAAATTCTCTTCTAAATTTCTTTTTAGGTTTTTCTGATATAAATAAGCAAGTAGGATTTGTTTTACTCATTGTTACAAACTAACGGGTTTACCAGTTTACACGTGTATTTGCCACAGAAAGTTACTTACCTACCCATTGTATTTTACTTTTGGCCACTGCTATCTGTTTAAAAAGTAGCTGATAAGGTCGCTAGTTTGTTTATGAGACATATAACATTGCCTTTCAGATTCACTCAAAGATTAACTTAAGCGCAAATGTTTTTTCTCCTAATTACATAGGGCATAACGAACGATTGAGTTTTCTGTAGATTTTCTTGCGGTAAATACGTCGTTTATATGTCCATTTAAATTCATAGGTACTGAAATAGTTTATATCAACTTTGTCGATCACATGTATATGTAAAACTTTGCAATTATAATTCTATAGACAATATACATGTAGGATCCGGCCATTTCGTTTCCTAAAATAGAACGATTTATATTTTCCTGAAAAGGCAAGACAGAGGAAAAATTCTACTCTGTTTAAAGGTAGATTAGGGGTGTTTCACAAAGTTCTCACCTTGTACTACTACCTACGAAGTATTTTCCCGAACTGATGCCTTTAGATCGATAATTGTTCTGCTGGTAATTTTGCGGAAAATACAAAGCCTCGCAAAAACGCTGTCTTCATTGTCAAAAATGTTAATGTGTTTATAGAGATTTTACAACCAGCATGTACAAATAGTTCGTTTATGCTGAAGTTAAATGTATAAACTAAAGACTAGCTAGCTTATATGTGTAGATTATATATATAAATGACGACATTGCGTGTTCTCGTAGAAAGCTTCAGTTGTCATTTTGTAACCTTAGTGTTCTTCGGTGATTACAGCTCTTGGGTTTAGGATGACGAGGTGCCCATTAAGGTGACAAGGCCAGGACGAGGTGCCCATCGAGGCGCTGTGCATCCACTGTGTGGGCAAGTGAGGTCGCCAGAGTGATGAATCGCGTGCTCTTCGGTGAGGAGGCACCCAACGAATGGACCACGGCGCACTCGTCGCAGTTCCTAAGAAGCCGGGCACCACAAGGCTTGTGGAGCATCGAGGCCTTCAGTCCTGCGCTGCGAAGTTGTTCAACCGGATGCTGTTATCGCGATTGCAGCCCGTGCTGGATCCGTACCTGCGTCCTGAGCAGAACGGCTTCCGGCCCGGCCCCATCAAGGCATGGTGACGCAGATTCTGGCTCTCTGGTGAGTCATCGAGGAAGCACGAATACTCCAGTCGATCCTGATTGCTATCTTCATACATGTAGATTTTAAGAAGCATTCGACTCGGTCGTCAGTTCTGTGCTCCCAAAGGTGCTCCGTGCGTACAACGTGCCAGAGCAGCTGAGTTCCGCCATCATGACGATGTACCGTGATACGACAGCTGCTGTTTCAACACTGGACGGCCTATCGGACTTCTTTGAGACATCCTCCGGGGTGCTTCAGGGAGATACGCTTGCGCCGTTCCTGTTCGTTCTGGTGCTCGTCTGGGTGCCGCGGACCGCTCTTTCTACCAACGACGACGGCTTTCTGTTGCGGCGACGCGTGGGTCGACGTCAACTGGAGAGGCGGCTCAGCGTGCTTGGCTACGCCCACGATCTTGCCCTGCTCTCCTCAACTCTCGAGGGCGCCCAACGACAACTAGACAAGCTAGTTTTTGTTGCGGCGAGTGTCGGCCTGGTGGTCAACACGCAGAAAACCGTCGTGCTCTGCGTGCCGGACGACATCGAGACTGCGATTTTGTGCCGATGCGCTGATGGGTATGCGACAGAGTTTCTGCGCTGTCACCAGTTCGTCTAAATTGGCGGTCTGGTTTTGCGGCGTTGCCGCGGGCTTGCCTGGGCTGCCTTTCGTTCTGTGAGGGCTGTCGTTCCAGGCGGTGATTGAGACCGTCCTGCTGTACAACGCCGAGACCTGGACGCTGACGGATTCGCTCGAGCAACAAGTTGACGCGGCGCATGCTGGCCTGCTGCGCGCCGCCTTCAAGATCGGCTACGAGCGAGTGACCGACGTGGATTTGTATCACCGCGCCGGCCTGGTCCGTCCAAGCGACTTGTTGCGTTGTCGACTCCAGCTGGCAGGCCACATCATCCGCGCCGAGACGTATGCCCACAGACGGTGCAGGAGGTGCTCTCTCTCTCGGCAGGCGGCTGGGGGCTTGGCCGGCCGAGAAGTCGGCCCACCCCCCGGAGGAAGCGGCAGATCCCGCCTGCGTCGTTGAGATCGCACTGCCTGCTGGCTGACGCCGGCGCCCCGGATTCAGCCGGCGGCGTGGCGTTCGTTCGCGACCTGGCCCTGAGGCGCGCCCTGTGACGCTGAACGCGTATTTTGTTGTTGCTGCTGTTGTTGTTGTTGTTGTTTGCGGAGATGAGCTCAAAGGGGCCGCCAGTCGATGGCCCCAAGAGCTGCGCCACCACTTCTCCTCGTGCAAGGTCACCAATGCTAGTGACGCCGATGGTGCGTCTAGTAAGTTCGAGCTTAGGGCAATGGAGAATATGGAACTGCTCAGTCGGTTGATTGCATAGCCGGCATGGCCCTCCTTCGGCGATGCCTGTTCGGTGACGATAGTAGGATGATTCTAGGCAATGGCCGGATCTGACTTGGGATATAAGCGACTGCTGCCGACGAGTGCCCGTTCCAGGGGACACCGGGGTGCGGTAAACCTCCAGGTGTCCTGGCAGGTCGGGCTGATACCGAAGGTGATGGTAGATCCGCTCCTTGGAGGCGGGGAGCGAGATGAGCACCTGATCTTGACAGAGAGTCGCGGCGATTTTAGCTTCAGTGTCGACTAGTTCATTGCCGTGCACCCCCGAGTGTCCGGGCACCCAGAGCAGCGTAAGTTTGGTCCTATGGGCCGCGGTCACGATGAGGGTCTTCGCTAGCTCGAGCCTAGCGTTCAGAGTGGGCCGGTCGGCTTGGATGGCGGTAATGGCACTTTGACTGTCCGTGAGGATGGCGGCGCAGGCGGGAGCGGAATCAATGATGTCCTGGAGCGCGAGAGTGATGGCTTGGAGCTCGGCCTCGTAGGAATTGCACCATCGGGCAGCTGCCGCGTGCCCTCTGCGGATGATGGTGCCGTCTTCTTTGTGGAGGAGGATCCAGGCCGATCCCCCGTTGGTGGTGCCTCCTGAGACTGAACCGTCAGTGAAGTAGAGGGCTGCGTCGGGACAACGCTGCTCAATCGCGGAGAGCACAGCTTCGGTCGCAGATCCTTCATGCTTAGGGAGTTTGGTGAACATCTGCACCCCGCAATCAACCAGCGAGTCCCATGGGGGGTTGCGGATCGTTGGTGTGGGCAGACGCGGGAGAGGGATCATAGCGTTGCAGATGGCTCTGGCTTGCTCTCGTAGCCCTTTGTTGGCCGCTAGCCGGATGTTGAGTTGCCTGTCGCAGATCTGCCGGAACGGATCGTCGGCCGGGCGGCGGTTTGCTTTTTCGTAGGCCATCAGGGCCCTACGGCGGGCTTCGAAGCTGATCGGACTGACGTTGGTTTCCATATAGATGGCTTCCACCGGTGTCGAGCGTGGCAGTCCCGTGATGGCTCTGAGGGCTTCTCTTTGAGCGCGGTCCAGGTCGTTGAGGCGGGTACTGGACAGCCATGGAGTCCAGGCAGCAGCAGCGTGCCAGACCACAGATTCGACGAGTGCTCGATAAACCCGGAGGAGCAGGGCGCGGTCCCAGCCCCATTCGCGATGGGCGAGCGCGCGGATGATGGCGGTTCTGCGTGCCATCTTCTCTTTGACCGCGTTGGATTGCTTGTCGAAAAGGAGGCCATGGTCTATCCACACCCCGAGGAACTTCAGTTCTTTCTTGGAGGGGATCGAGTGGCCATTCAGCGAGAGGTGAAGAGCGCGGTCGCGGTCGGCGCGGTCCCTGCTGTAGAGGCAGCATTCGGTCTTGGATGGATTAAGGTCAATGCGCAGGTGATCTGCCCACTGTTCGATCTTCTGGAGCGCATCTTGAGTGCGAGCAAGAAGCTCACGGATGTCACGGCCCGTCGTCCAGAGTGCGATGTCGTCCGCGTAGCCGCTATATTCGACATTCGCCGTCATGTAGTCGGACCAGGCATTAACGTAGAGAAGGAAGAGGGCCGGCGAGCTGACAGCCCCTTGCGGGACTCCCTCACGGAGCCGGCGCCATTTTCCGGTGGTCGCGCCGATTCTAACGGCAATTTGGCGGCCCTCAAGGAAGCTGTCAAACCATTTGTCCATACAGGCGGGAAGGCCCTCGTCCATCATCCGGGCGAGGAGTCGGGCCCTCCAGACTCTGTCAAACGCTCTGGAGCAGTCAATGAGCACGGCAAGGGTTTCGAGATGCGGGTTGCGCTCCCAACCGTCTTGAATGGCCTGGACCAGGCGGGCGACCTGTTCCTCGCAGCCCCGGCCTCGTTGGAAGCCGGCTTGCCAACGTTGAATCTTTCTATGTCGCTCCAGCCAGTAGTAGAGGCGGTCCAGAATGAGTCTTTCGAGAATTTTGCAGCAGATGGAAGTGAGGCTAACTGGTCTGTAACTGCTTCGATCCTTGGGGTCCTTGCCCTCCTTGAGCAGAGGAATGATGATAGCTTGCTTCCAGGGGCCAGGGCAGTGTCCAGTGCGCCAACAGCGGTTGAAGACCTTGAGCCACGCGGCTCTCCAGCGGTCGGGCAGGTGCAGAAAGAACGCTGCTTCAATGCCATCGGGGCCGCATTTCTTGCTTGGATCAAGTCTGTCGAGAGCTCTGAGCAGTTCACCCTCGGTGAAGTCACGGCGATAGTTGTCGTCGTCCGCCTCATAGGAGGCTAGGCGAGTAGCCGTTTGCACCTTGAATTTGCGGTGGGTGGCGTCGTGCTTCAGAGTGCTAATATCTTCATAATATCTGCCGAAGGCGTTGGCCTTGTCCTTGTCGGTACAGAGTTCCTTTCCATCTACGACCAGGTTCTCATTAGGGTGGGCCGCTTGTTTGCCGTTGCTAAGGCATTTGATGGTGTTCCAGACCTTTTTGGGGTCTTCGGATTCGGCCATTTTTCCGATAAAGTCCTTCCAAAATTCATGTTTCTTTTCGCCGCAGCGCTTGATAAGCTCCTGGCTTTTAGCGCGCCATTCCTCAGGAGGGGCGGCGGCTTCACGGAGAGCGTTGCGATGATCACGCAGTTTGCTCAGCTCGTCATCCCAGTACGGTTTATTTCTGATGGAGACCTTTTTGCGCGGGATGGCCAGTTCTGCCGCTTTGAGCATACCTTTGGTAAGCCGGCTGACCTGTTTCTTGATGGAACCTTGGTTGAGGTGTTCACAGTCTTCCTCGAGAATGGACCTGAACTGAAACCAGTCGGCTTTCTTCCAAGCCCAGTGGAATCTGGGTGTCGCTCGAAGAGTGTCCCGAGCAGTGCTGATAGAGATCAGGATAGGTTTGTGATCCGATCCAAGTTCATTGAGAGTGGACCAGGTGCAGCGGGGGGGCGATCTCCTGGCTGGCAATGGAGAGGTCGGGAGCGCTGGAGCGCCCTGAGTGACGGTCAATGCAGGTGTGAGCTCCGGAGTTGAGTATCCGGTAGTTGGTAGAGGAACACCAGTTGATAAGGCAACGGGATTGAGGCAGGCTGTCCCGGCCCTGATCGGCGTCGCTCCCCCAGGATGGGTGGTGCAGGTTAAAGTCGCCCGTGATGATCTCGCGGTGGTGGCAGCGGAGCCAGCTGTCGACACTAGGATGCTCGCGGTGGTCCTCGCCTTCGATACGCCGGATCGGGGGCGATAAATATTGGTGATGATAAGTCTGTCGCGGGCGGACGTGTTCACGACGATACGGCTCCCTTCAGTGGTGCCGCCGTTCCAGCCCTGGATTTTACGATACGGAATGCCTTGGCGGACGAAAAGCAACAGGCCACCTCCTTTGATGCTGGGGTCGAGCCTAGCTACTTTGCGGTCCTTGCGAACGGTGATATAGCCTGGCAACTTAGGGGTTCGATTTAGCGACATGAGCTTGGACTCCTGGACGGTGATGATATCGACCTGAAGTCTCTGAGCGAGTTCCTCCAGCTCCCCCATCTTGTTGCAGATCCCGTCGGCGTTCCATTGCAGAATGGTTAAGGTCGGTTTCGAGCTGTCCCAGCCGGGAGCCGAGCGGCCGCGCCTAGGGATGGTCGGGTCCGAGCCCGTGGGGGAGGGTGGACTAAGGCTGGCTGCTTTCGAGCAAGGAGGGCAGCGCCACATTCCCCTGCTGATTTCGCGTTTAATCTGATCCCGGGTGGCCTGGGTGCAAGCACAGGCACCTGGTGTTGCTGCTGTTGTTGTTTTTGTTGCTGTTTTAAGATGACGCAAAGCAATGCGATACAAAATGCGATGTAACATTTCTGTTAGCGCATAATTTTCTAAAGCATTGAGATCGAGCACCACCTTAGCCTCTACGGTTTTAGTGAGCAATTTTTTTCGACAGGTTTTGGATACATGGAAACCTTAATTCCTTTACGAAAAAGTCAAACGCTAAACGCTTTTATAATCGTAATCTCGGAGTGTACGTATAAATATACGAGTACTATATGCATCGTAAAGCCAAGTAGAATTAGATAGCAGTCTGCTTGTTGCGTGTATGGCTAACAACACTTCCCCTTGCGAAGCTTCGATGAAATGCCTTTGTTTCCCGGTGTATGAAACTGGTTTAAAGTTTACAGGTCTTTGCCTTATACCGATTGTAACATTAATATTTCCGCATGGAAACATTGCTGTGAAACTATCGAGCAAGCTAAACTAGTCTGGGTTGCTCCTCATTTTATTGGACGCAGCACCGATGCTTTATTATAATAATATTCGATATAATATATACCTAACTAATAATACGTAATGCAGGATTCTGCAGATGCGATGCAATAAAACGCCGGTATAGGCCCCTTCCCTCCCTAATCTTGCAGCAATAATTTTTGCTTTATAGATATTCGGTTAGCGATTTTCGAGTAAAATGCGTCTGCGTCTGCTGCTACACACATGATATAGCACAGGGCCTTCAAGCAGCAATTTAACTATGAGACAGTGGCAACCACCATGAGACAGTGGCAACCACCAAGAGACAGTGGCGACCACCATGAGACAGTGGCGACCACCAAGAGACAGTGGCGACCACCATGAGACAGTGGCGACCACCAACAGACAGTGGCGACCACCAACAGACAGTGGCGACCATCAAGAGACAGTGGCAACCACCAAGAGACAGTGGCGCCTATCAAGAGACAGTGGCGCCTATCAAGAGACAGTGGCGCCTATCAAGAGACAGTGGCGACCACCATGAGACAGTGGCATCCACCAAGAGACAGTGGCGACCACCATGAGACAGTGGCATCCACCAAAATGGTGGCGACCATGTGACAGTGGCAACCACCAAGAGACAGTGGCATCCACCAAGAGACAGTGACGACCACCAAGAGACAGTGGCAACCACCAAGAGACAGTGGCGACCACCATGAGACAGTGGTGACCACCATGAGACAGTGGCAACCACCATGAGACAGTGGCGACCACCATGAGACAGTGGCGACCACCATGAGACAGTGGTGAGCACCATGAGACAGTGGTGAGCACCAAGACACAGTGGCATCCACCAAGAGACAGTGGCGACCACCATGAGACAGTGGCGACCACCAACAGACAGTGGCGACCACCAACAGACAGTGGCGCCCACCAAGAGACAGTGGCGACCACCAAGAGACAGTGGCGACCACCAAGAGACAGTGGCGACCACCAAGAGACAGTGGCGACCACCATGAGACAGTGGCAACCACCAAGAGACAGTGGCAACCACCATGAGACAGTGGTGACCACCAAGAGACAGTGACGACCACCAAGAGACAGTTCTCTAGACAACAAATTCTGCCACTCCCCTTAGGCGCCAGTGACAGACGTACGAGTAATCAATCAATGTGCACCCAAGAACGTCTTAAGTGATAGCAGAAAGACGGGAATCTTTGTTTCTAAGAAAATAATTGAAAATAATAAGAAAAATAAGAAAATGCTCTAAATTCAGTTTATGCTCTAAATTCTGAAACTCAATTTTCCCTCAAACTTTGACAGCACAATTTCTCTTAAGTAGTATAACACGAGCCTTTACAAGCTCGAAAACAAGCTGCTCTTGAAAGCGGTAAAGCCAATTTATTACAATCGATGCTTACACACTTGCAGCCTAATTCCACTCTAATCCTTCAGCTGGGACATTGAAAAGCTTTCAAAGAAATTCCATAGTCCAACATTTTGCCCGCGTTTCTCAACTAGAACCAAACTCTGACCTGGAAGCACAATTAGAGTCTTAAGCTCATATCGTGATGTGTGCAGTAAATAAATGAAAAATCTGTAAGCCTAGTTATAGCATAACATTTTAAGTGAGGCTTAGTTGATAAATTTGTACAATTTTGGTTAATTTTTTTAACACAGACGACTTCTGCTGTAGGATTGGTTTAAATCCAATAGTTTAAAAAAAACGCACCAGTTTAAACAAACCAGTTTAAAACAAACAAATTTAAGAGCACCAATGTAAACAACAGTTTAAACGCACCAGTTTAAACACACCAGCATAAACGCACCAGTTTAAACACACCAGCATAAACGCACCAGTTTAAACATACACCAGTTTAAACAAACCAGTGTAAACACACCAGTTTAAACACACCAGTTTAAACACACCAGTTTAAACACACCAGTTTAAACACACCAGTGTAAACACACCAGTGTAAACACACCAGTTTAAACACACCAGTTTAAACACACACCAGTTTAAACACACCAGTTTAAACACACCAGTTAACATACACGAGTTTAAACACACCAGTTTAAACACACCAGTTTAAACACACCAGTTTAAACACACCAGTGTAAACACACCAGTGTAAACACACCAGTTTAAACACACCAGTTTAAACACACACCAGTTTAAACACACCAGTTTAAACACACCAGTTTAAACACACCAGTGTAAACACACCAGTTTAAACACACACCAGTTTAAACACACACCAGTTTAAACACACCAGTTTAAACACACACCAGTTTAAACACACCAGTTTAAACACACCAGTTTAAACACACCAGTTTAAACACACTAGTGTAAACACACCAGTGTAAACACACCACTTTAAACACACCAGTTTAAACACACCAGTGTAAACACACCAGTTTTAACATACACCAGTGTAAACACACCAGTTTAAACATACACCAGTTTAAACACACCATATTCCGAACACAATGCATTTAGCTACCCAATGCGCCCAGCTTCTCAGCTAGCTGAGCAGCCCCTGTCGCGATGCCGATAAGCTCATCTCACATCAGACAGGAGATATGCAGACGTTAGCCTAGCCATAAGCCGACATCATATTTGACCTGTCAGTCTTTGGCAAAATGGCTCTCTCTCTCTCTACAGATCCGCCCGTTACTGAGACCCCCACGGGGGCCACCTAGGACCGACCGGGCTCATGCAGTGTCAGGGTCAGTGACCCCCCCCCCTCCCGAATCGAATGGTGGGACGGGCGATCGTATTTGCTGCACTCCATGACCCTCCGCTCCACATAGAATAATCCTCTGGCGCTTGCAGCCTCCTGTTTTTTTCACCCGCCCGCCTCACTTTTCTTCCATTTCTGTTAGCTTCATCTTCTATTGACATTTTTGCCCCACCTCTGCCTCCCAAGAGAACCGGCAGGAAGTCTTGCTGTCTTGTGTGTTTACTGCCGAACCAGAAAAATAGTTCGTTATATTTGAGCCTTTCAAATACTAACTGAAAACTTTCTGATACGCTTAAGGACTTAGCTCCACATATAGTCCTAATCCTAGAGCTGGCGACTCCCATTCGCGTTTGATATAATCCCCAACAACCAGGCAGCTGAAATCCCCAACAACCAGACAGCTGAAATCCCCAACAACCAGACAGCTGAAATCCCCAACAACCAGACAGCTGAAATCCCCAACAACCAAACAGCTGAAATCCCCAACAACCAGGCAGCTGAAATCCCCGACAACCAGACAGCTGAAATCCCCAACAACCAGACAGCTGAAATCCCCGACAACCAGACAGCTGAAATCCTCTACAGACAACGAAAATCCAGACAGACACAAAACACTCACAGAGAGACACAAATCACCCAGACAGACACAAATCACGCAAACAGACAAATCACCCAGACAGACACAAATCACCCAGACAGACACAAAGCACCCAGACGGGCACAAATCATCCAGACAGACGGAAATCACCCAGACAGACACAAATCACCCAGACAGACACACATCATCCAGACAGACACACATGATCCTGACAGACACAAATCATCCAGACAGACACAAATTACACAGACAGACACATATCATCCAGACAGACACACATCATCCTGACAGACACAAATCATCCACACAGACACAAATCACCCAGACAGACACAAATCACACAGACAGACACAACTCACCCAGACAGACACAAATCACCCAGACAGACACAAATCACCCAGACAGACACAAATCACCCAGACACAAATCACCCAGACAGACACAAATCACACAGACAGACACAAATCATCCAGACAGACACAAATCACCCAGACAGACACAAATCACCCAGACAGACACAAATCACCCAGACAGACACAAATCACCCAGACACAAATCACCCAGACAGACACAAATCACCCAGACAGACACAAATCACCCAGACACAAATCACCCAGACAGACACAAATCACCCAGACAGACACAAATCATCCAGACAGACACAAATCACCCAGACAGACACAAATCACCCAGACAGACACAAATCACCCAGACAGACACAAATCACCCAGACAGACACACATGATCCTGACAGACACAACCGAGATGTACCCCCCCCCAGTTCACATTCCCGCTGCTGCATGCCCAATATTTCCCCAGACCAGGAAGGAAAGCTCGACATCCCGCGGTCCCCTGGATCCGGCTGCAGGGCTGGAGAGGAATGCCAGAAAATGCCAGTTGACGGTGGCGGAGAGGGAGGAGAGGGAGAGCAACTGTCTCGTGAAGGCCGAGGCCCATTCTTCAACTCTGACTCCTCCCCCCCTCGGATTCACGCACTCCAATTGGTCCAGCCAGACTGTCCCAATGAGGGCGCGCTGACGGAGACTATCAAGGCCTTGAATTTTCAACTTCCGCCCGGCTACCGAGTTGCCGAGACAACTCGAATTAACGGGTGCAGATTCTCTTGCTGAAGCTTAGCCTAAATTATTAATTTTCTAAAAATCAATCCCCGAGCTTATACTGCAGTTGCAGCGGTGATCTTTGTTCGTCAGTAAGGAGTTCGGACTGCCTTGGGGGGCAGTGAAATTGGTTTAATACTGAGATATGCACTCTTCTGCGACAGCACTGTGGGCCGCCATCACTGCAGCACTGATGTCAGGTGAGCATGAATTCAGTAAAGTCAGGAGGCCGGCATCAATGCGGCGGTGGGTGATTTTACGCTGACGCACGAGCGTATGGGGGGATTTTTTTACAAAGCTGTTAGACAGAGCCCCATGCTTGCACTGTAAGAAATTTACATGGATCATTAGACTATTAGACAGACAGACAGACAGACAGACAGACAGACAGACCGACAGACAGACAGACAGACAGACAGACTGACGGACAGACAGACAGACAGAGAGACGGACAGACAGACAGACAGACAGACAGACAGACAGACAGACAGACAGAGAGACGGACAGACAGACAGACAGACAGACAGACAGACAGACAGACAGACAGACAGACAGACAGACAGACAGACAGACAGACAGACAGACAGACAGACAGACAGACAGACAGACAGACAGACAGACAGACAGACAGACACTAAGACAATTAGCAATTAGCCAGCAAGTTTACAACCAGCACAATTCCAGCAAAGCAGGATTGCACAACACGCTAATGTTAATCCCGGCTATAGTCTAACTTAGCACAGAAAAGAAGCTTCGGGCTATTTGTTTTACGAGTTCCTCGTCGCGGATGCGACTAAACAGAAGGTGAAAAGAAGGGACAGAAGGATTCGAAACACGGAGAAATCCCCTATTTTAAATTTATCCCCTCCCATTCCGCCCAGTCCGGCTCTGCACAGTTTGAAAGCATTCTTAAGCCGGGTGGCGGCTCGGTAGTTTGTTTCGCTATGAGTTTTTTATCAAGGACTGACCTTCAAAGCTCCCCACGGCTGCCGCCGGCACCAACAGCGGCAGCCCGGGCGGCGTTGGAAATGCGCACAAAACTGGCGCGGAACTTTACAAAGAAATCTACACTTGTGGGAATACAATTTCCAGTAGATTCCTAGTGCCGGCTGGGCTGCAGCGATGAATAATCCTGTGCGACTCTGGGTCGGGAGGGGAGCTGAGGGAATCCTCAGGGTAATATAGGGTAGCGGAGGTAGCTGGGGGTAGCAGAGAAGTTTGCGGAGGTAGAAAAGGAAGATTTAGCTGTAGATAGCGAAGAGGAAGGAAGTAGGAAGTAGCGGAGGGGCTAGTGGAGGAGGTATTGGAGGGTGGTAGCGCAGGGGTTAGCAGAAGGTGTAGAGAGCGTAGAGAGGGTAGCGGAGGTAGCGGAGATGGGGGCGGAGGTAGGAGAAGAGGGGGTAGCGGAGGGTGAAGGCAGCACAGTTGGTTGAGTGGGTAAGTGAAAAATTCAAATGGGAAAAGCGCAACACCCAGAAACCGAAGCTCCAGGTGAGGCCAGTCAGTTTTGAGCAGGGGGATTATTCTCCCATTCGGGGTGCCACACTCCTTTACACAGCCGGAGACGGACAAGCTGTCAGTTCTAGACACTCGCTATATTTTTCACACCAAGTATTCCGCAAAAAGCCGAGAGCATTCGCGTTCAATTAAGGAGGCAGTTGCTTATCTTTAGACTTGTGCGCCGTCTGTCAGTCACGCAGTTAAAGAGCGGGCAGTGACAGTTCGCTGTGCGGAATTTTTAAACAGTCCCCGGTTCTGAGTGGCCACTTGTCATCGGGCAAGCGGCTTTTTTGGAGAGTCAGTTCTGAATTAGAAGGATTCTAGATCGATTGATCACCCTTGGCGAGGCGAGAAAATGGCGGGAGAGAGGGTGACAGAGACAGAGGGAGACAGAGGGAGACAGAAGGAGACAGAGGGAGACAGAGGGAGACAGAGGGAGACAGAGGGAGGCAGAGGGAGACAGAGGGAGACAGAGGGAGACAGAGGGAGACAGAAGGAGACAGAGGGAGACAGAGGGAGACAGAGGGAGACAGAGGGAGACAGAGGGAGACAGAAGGAGACAGAGGGAGACAGAGGGAGACAGAGGGAGACAGAAGGAGACAGAGGGAGACAGAGGGAGACAGAGGGAGGCAGAGGGAGACAGAGGGAGACAGAGGGAGGCAGAGGGAGACAAAGGGAGACAGAGGGAGGCAGAGGGAGACAGAGGGAGGCAGAGGGAGACAGAGGGAGACAGAGGGAGACAGAGGGAGGCAGAGGCAGGCAGAGGGAGGCAGAGGAAGGCAGAGGGAGACAGAGGGAGGCAGAGGCAGGCAGAGGGAGACAGAGGGAGACACAGGGAGACACAGGGAGAGAGAGGGAGACAGAGGAAGACAGAGGAGTGAATTGCAGAGTGATTTAGAGAGTGACTCGGAGAGTGATACGGTCATGAGTGACTCAAACATGACTCAAGAGTGATCTTGGAGAGTGACTCAAGAGTGACTCAAGAATGGCTCAAGAGTGACTCGGAGAGTGACTCAAGGGTGACTCAAAAGTGACTTGAGAGTGGCTCAAGAAGGACAAAAAGGGAACTCAATAGTGATTTGCAGAGTGATTCAAAGAGTGACTCAAGAGTGACTCCAAGGGTGCCCTCGGTTCCCGCTAGAGCCCGGGAGTCTGCACTTTACCGCCACACAACCGCTGGGAGGCGCCAGCCCCTGTGGTTGGCAGCGATCCGGACATCTCACGCCGGCTACTCAATTATCGATTCCCCGAAGTGGCAGTGGCTGATCTCTCTTAACAAGCCGAGCCAGGCCCAGAGAGGCTGAGTGACACTGGCTCCAAATCCGCATCTGCGTAGAGGCCCCATTCCCAGATGGAGAGACTCAGCCTCCGCCGCCTTTGCCCAGGGATCAACTATATCGGGACAAAAATCCTTCAGGAAATAAAAGAGACGAAAAAGAAAGAAATCGCAAGAGAGAAAAAAAGCAAGCATCAGAGGATACAAGAGGAGAAATCAATACTTCCCGGATCGATTTCGACCTGCGGTGTTACTGGGCGGCCTTTGAATTGGTCAATCCTAGCTGTCTGTGGGCCGGTCGCTTGGCCTCAAAACAGTAGACGAATCGATCTGCGGGGAACTCGGTGGGGGGGCGCCTTTCTGCTTCTGAGATTTTCAGCCTATTCGAGGCTGGGAATTCTCTACAGAGTGCCAGTCAGCGTCAGAATTCTTGGAGAGAAAGTTCGACACGCGCACCCGCCGTACCAGCATCGAGTTACTAAGGAAGTTTTTGAGCACTGATTCAATCTCGCTGCTCAGAATGAGGAGCAACCTCGCCTAGATGTCATTTGCGATTCTGAGTGGCGCGTCAGGGCAGTGGTGTTTAAGGTTGCGTTTTTTACTCTCACATTCTCATCACTGATCCTGTCCTTCCTTTCACTGATCCTGTCCTTCCTTCCACTGATCCTGTCCTTCCTTTCACTGATCCTGTCCTTCCTTCCACTGATCCTGTCTACCCTTTCACTGATCCTGTCTACCCTTTCACTGATCCTGTCCTTCCTTTCACTGATCCTGTCCTTCCTTTCACTGATCCTGTCCTTCCTTTTACTGATCCTGTCCTTCCTTTCACTGATCCTGTCCTTCCTTTCACTGATCCTGTCCTTCCTTTCACTGATCCTGTCCTTCCTTTCACTGATCCTGTCCTTCCTTTCACTGATCCTGTCCTTCCTTTCACTGATCCTGTCCTTCCTTTCACTGATCCTGTCCTTCCTTTCACTGATCCTGTCCTTCCTTTCACTGATCCTGCCCGCCTTTCTGCCGGGCCGCAGTTCACTCGGTCCCGATCTCCGACTCCCCAATCGAACTAGCGCCTCCGATTAAAGTCCTTGGTTTTGAGAGCACGTGACAAATCTGTACGACTAACATCTTAGCCGGCTCTTCGAGGGGGTTACGGTTCTGGGTTAGCTCTTGGGAACGGAGCTCCCAGTGCGCGAGATTTCATGAGTCAAGCCCAAAAATTTGGCGCGTTGGCACTGGCCTGGAGCCGCCTATCCAAACTGGAGCTGCGACACCTCTCAGTCTGCGAGCACTGCGGGGAGGGGCGAGCGCAGTTAACAGTGCAGGAGCGCAACAAGTTGCCTCTGGTCCGGCAAAGCAGCCAGCTACTGAGCACTGACTCCTGAGGCTTTCTACTTTCAAACTTTTTTTTATTCTCTCTCTCCCGATCTCCAGCGCGTGCCAGCTGTGCCCGCCAAGCCGATCTGAGAGAGCACGCCTGAGACCTCTGAGCTTCTGAAGGCGAAACCTGCCCCATAGTTGGGAGGGGGCGGATTCAGGAGGCGGACTGGGAGCTAACAGAAACAGAGACAAGTTCAGTTACGGTATAGTAATGGCAACTGGCAGAGGGCAGGGGGGGGGGAAGGGCAGTGTGCGGCGTTTAGTGTTAATTGTAGTGAAATTCTGCTTTGATATTCAGGCGAAGCAGTGGGGAGACAGAGGGGACAGAGAGGGACAGAGAGATAGAAGGGGTTAGAGGGAGACAGTGGGAAACAGAGGGAGATAGGATGGAGACGGAAGGGACACAGAGGGAGACAAAGGGGAGATAGAGGGGGGTAGAATGGAGACACAGAGGGAAACAGAGGGGAGATAGAATGGAGATGGAAGGGACACATAGGGAGAAAGAGTGAGACAGAGAGAGACAGGGGGAGAAAGAGTGAGACAGAGAGAGACAGGGGGAGACAGAGGGAGACAAGGGAGACAGGGAGACACATCCAGAGACACATGCAGAAACACATGCAAAAACACATGCAGAGACATATACAGAAACACATGCAGAGACACATGCAGACACGCATGCAGAGACACATGCAGAAACACATGCAGAGACACATGCAGAGACACATGCAGAAACGCATGCAGAGACACATGCAAAAACACATACAGAGACATATGCAGACACATGCAGAAACACATGCAGACACACATGCAGACACACAGGCAGAGACACATGCGGACACACATGCAGAAACACATGCAGAGACACATGCAGAGACACATGCAGAAACACATGCAGAGACATATGCAGACACATGCAGAAACACATACAAAAACACATGCAGAGACACAGGCAGAGACACATGCAGAAACACATACAGAGACACATGCAGAAACACAGGCAGAGACACATGCAGAGACACATGCAGAGACACATGCAGAGACACATGCAGAAACACATACAGAGACACATGCAGAAACACAGGCAGAGACACATGCAGAGACACATGCAGAAACACATACAGAGACACATGCAGAAACACAGGCAGAGACACATGCAGAGACACATGCAGAGACACATACAGAGACACATGCAGAGACACTTGCAGAAACACATACAGAGACACATGCAGAAACACATACAGAGACACATGCAGAGACACATGCAGAGACACATGCAGAGACACATGCAGAGACACATGCAGAGACACATGCAGAAACACATACAGAGACACATGCAGAGACACATGCAGAGACACATGCAGAGACACATGCAGAGACACATGCAGAAACACAGGCAGAGACACATGCAGAGACACATGCAGAGACACATGCAGAAACACATACAGAGACACATACAGAGACACATGCAGAGACACATGCAGAGACACATGCAGAGACACATACAGAGACACATGCAGAGACACTTGCAGAAACACATACAGAGACACATGCAGAAACACATACAGAGACACATGCAGAGACACATGCAGAGACACATGCAGAAACACATACAGAGACACATGCAGAAACACAGGCAGAGACACATGCAGAGACACATGCAGAGACACATACAGAGACACATGCAGAGACACTTGCAGAAACACATACAGAGACACATGCAGAAACACATACAGAGACACATGCAGAGACACATGCAGAAACACATACAGAAACACATACAGAGACACATGCAGAGACACATGCAGAGACACATGCAGAAACACATACAGAGACACATGCAGAAACACAGGCAGAGACACATGCAGAGACACATGCAGAGACACATGCAGAGACACTTGCAGAAACACATACAGAGACACATGCAGAGACACATGCAGACACGCATGCAGACACGCATGCAGAGACACATGCAGAAACACATGCAGAGACACATGCAGAGACACTATGCAGAAACACATGCAGAGACACATGCAGAGACACATGCAGACACGCATGCAGAGACACATGCAAAAACACATGCAGAAACACATGCAGAGACACGTGCAGAGACACATGCAGAGACACATGCAGAGACACATGCAGAGACACATGCAGACACGCATGCAGAGACACATGCAGAAACACATGCAGAGACACATGCAAAAACACATGCAGAGACATATGCAGACACATGCAAAAACACATGCAGAGACATATGCAGAAACACATGCAGAAACACATGCAGAGACACATGCAGAGACACATGCAGACACGCATGCAGAGACACATGCAAAAACACATGCAGAGACATATGCAGAAACACATGCAGAGACACATGCAGAAACACATGCAGAGACACATGCAAAAACACATGCAGAGACATATGCAGAAACACATGCAGAGACACATGCAAAAACACATGCAGAGACACATGCAAAAACACATGCAGAGACACATGCAGAGACACATGCAGAGACACATGCAAAAACACATGCAGAGACATATGCAGACACATGCAAAAACACATGCAGAGATATGCAGACACATGCAGAAACACATGCAGAGACATATGCAGACACATGCAAAAACACATGCAGAGACATATGCAGACACATGCAGAAACACATGCAGAGACATATGCAGACACATGCAAAAACACATGCAGAGACACATGCAGAAACACATGCAGAGACACGTGCAGAGACACATGCAGAGACACATGCAGAGACACATGCAGAGACACATGCAGACACGCATGCAGAGACACATGCAGAAACACATGCAGAGACACATGCAGAAACACATGCAGAGACACGTGCAGAGACACATGCAGAGACACATGCAGAGACATATGCAGAGACACATGCAAAAACACATGCAGAGACATATGCAGACACATGCAGAAACACATGCAGAGACACATGCAGAAACACATGCAGAGACACATGCAGAGACACATGCAGAGACACATGCAGAGACACATGCAGAGACACATGCAGAAACACATGCAGAGACACATGCAGAGACACATGCAGAGACACATGCAGAGACACATGCAGAGACACATGCAGAGACACATGCAGAGACACATACAGAGACACATACAGCATACAGTCTTACAATGAAGTCGTGCATGCCTACGCAGATGAAGGCACTTTAAAGTTTGGTCATCGAAAAGCGGGACTGTCCTTGGCACGGAGCATTCAGCGACCGCTTCTGGTAGAGAATTCTGTTCCCAGAGACATCTCTCCCTCTCCCTATCGTCTTGGTTGTCAAAGCCAAACAAACAGACAGGAAGCAGTTTATTTTGCTTTCCACGCGAAAGCCCGATGAGGGAGGGGGAGTGGCTCTCAGTCCAGATTTGACGCCCGCCTGAGGCTGGCGGCTTGAAAATAACCACTTCATCGGTGCGCGACTCCGCTAGGCCGCATTTCCTGCGAATTCATCAACTGCTTGCCGAGCCGCCTTCACTTGTCCATTTGCAAACCCGCTTGGTGCCAATTTCCTGACTTCTCTTCTGCTGCTGCTGCTTGCCGATGTTCCACTGCTCCGCTACTGCGGTGGCCGCTTGGCTTTACTCAAACTCGAGTCATAACACTCCCTACCGACTCATAACTCTCCCTACCGACTCATAACACTCCCTACCGACTCATAACTCTCCCTACCGACTCATAACTCTCCCTACCGACTCATAACACTCCCTACCGACTCATAACTCTCCCTACCGACTCATAACTCTCCCTACCGACTCATAACACTCCCTACCGACTCATAACACTCCCTACCGACTCATAACTCTCCCTACCGACTCATAACTCTCCCTACCGACTCATAACACTCCCTACCGACTCATAACTCTCCCTACCGACTCATAACTCTCCCTACCGACTCATAACTCTCCCTACCGACTCATTACTCTCCCTACCGACTCTTAACACTCCCTACCGACTCTTAACACTCCCTACCGACTCTTAACACTCCCTACCGACTCTTAACACTCCCTACCGACTCTTAACACTCCCTACCGACTCATTACTCTCCCTACCGACTCTTAACACTCCCTACCGA
>NIVC01004109.1:0-25000 GCA_002269645.1 Macrostomum lignano | reverse complement strand
ATAGAGTGACTTACTGTCTGAATAGAGTGACTTACTGTCTGAATAGAGTCACTTACTGTCTGAATAGAGTGATTGATGACTGTCTGAATAGAGCGACTTATTGTCTGAATAGAGTGATTGATGACTGTCTGAATAGAGCGACTTACTGTCTGAATAGAGTGACTTACTGTCTGAATAGAGTGACTGATTGTCTGAATATTGACTGACTGAATAGTGACTGACTGTCTGAATAGAGTGACTGACTGTCTGAATAGAGTGACTGACTGTCTGAATAGAGTGACTGATTGTCTGAATATTGACTGTCTGAATAGAGTGACTGACTGTCTGAATAGAGTGATTGATGACTGTCTGAATAGAGTGACTGACTGGCTGAATAGAGTGATTGATGACTGTCTGAATAGAGTGACTGACTGGCTGAATAGTGACTGACTGTCTGAATAGAGTGACTGACTGTCTGAATAGAGTGATTGATGACTGTCTGAATAGAGCGACTTACTGTCTGAATAGAGTGACTGACTGTCTGAATAGAGTGACTGACTGTCTGAATAGAGTGACTGACTGTTTGAACTTCAATTCGATCTAGGTTATCGTAGTGCCTTACAAATTAAGTTACTTTCTTTAATTTCCGTGCATATTCTCACTTTTCTCACTTCTTCGTTTATATTTATAGCCATATATATGAATACTTTTTGCACAAAAATTTCCCCAAACTGTGCTGCTAAACTATTTACTCCCCCCAATTCGACTCCCATCGATTCCTCATTGTTCAGGACGAGAAAAACCAGATTTTGTTTGCAAATATTTGGCTGGATCTGGTAAGCCCAATTGCTGGCATGTGCTGCGCCTACACTTGCATGGCCCACCTGATAATGACAGACAGGAGACAGCCGACTTCCAGTTTTACTAATCAATAAGTTTGCTATATGGTGAAGACTACTTTAAGTAGCTGTGTTGGCTAAACTTTTATGGTTGGCTAAACTAAACTTTTATACTTTTTACTCTCTCTTGATAGAGATACAATTAGGGATGTGCTAGGCCTATTAGAGATACAATTAGGGATGCACTAGGCCTATTAGAGATACAATTAGGGATGCACTAGGCCTATTACATGTAGAGATACAATTAGGGATGCGCTTGGCCTATTAGAGATACAATTAGGGATGCACTAGGCCTATTAGAGATACAATTAGGGATGCACTAGGCCTATTAGAGATACAATTAGGGATGCAATAGGCCTATTAGAGATACAATTAGGGATGCAATAGGCCTATTAGAGATACAATTAGGGATGCACTAGGCCTATTAGAGATACAATTAGGGATGCACTAGGCCTATTAGAGATACAATTAGGGATGCACTAGGCCTATTAGAGATACAATTAGGGATGCGCTAGGCCTATTAGAGATACAATTAGGGATGCGCTAGGCCTATTAGAGATACAATTAGGGATGCGCTAGGCCTATTAGAGATACAATTAGGGATGCACTACCCCTATTAAGGATATCATTAAGACGGTTCTCCTCTATTAGATATTTAACTCCCAATAAAAACGTATGCAGCCAGAAAAGACCCCTGTGCACAATCATTACAGTTCTGTTGTATGAGTCTAAGATGCATATCGCACATAGCGTTAGCAAATTTTGTTTTAATTTGCACAGCCAAAATTGTTTGTCCCGACATATTAACGCACGCTTTTGAAACACATAAATATATTTATTAGTTTGCATGCTTTGGTAATCAGTTGCGTCCGTAGCATGGAATAAGCGAGCGGGTGTATTGAAGCATTGACTATTCACCACGAAACATGTGCGAGTATATGATATTGTTGTGTGATTCAAGCAACTGACCAATAAAATCATCGATAACTTCCGTCCGCAGACGTGGCACGACTATCACTTCATGTGGGATCCGAAAGACTTCGGTGGCATCACCAAAATCAACATCGATCCAAAGCGTGTCTGGCGACCGGATATTCTGCTGTACAACAGGTGAGCTGCTTCCTGAAAGCACAGCAATCATAGGATAGTAAGTTCCTTGTGCTCAACACATTGTCTGTCAGCTCAAAAAAGCTAAATAATATTCAACACAATCCAACACAACCCAACCCAATCCAACACAATCCAACACAATCCAACACAATCCAACACAATCCAACACAGTCCAACACAATCCAACACAATCCAACACAGTCCAACACAATCCAACACAATCCAACACAATCCAACACAGTCCAACACAACCCAACCCAATCCAACACAATCCAACACAATCCAACACAATCCAACACAGTCCAACACAGTCCAACACAATCCAACACAATCCAACACAATCCAACACAGTCCAACACAATCCAACACAGTCCAACACAATCCAACACAACCCAACACAATCCAATACAGTCCAACACAGTCCAACACAATCCAACACAATCCAACACAATCCAACACAATCCAACACAATCCAACACAATCCAACACAATCCAACACAATCCAACACAATCCAACACAATCCAACACAATCCAACACAATCCAACACAATCCAACACAATCCAACACAATCCAACACAATCCAACACAATCCAACACAATCCAACACAATCCAACACAATCCAACACAATCCAACACAATCCAACACAATCCAACACAATCCAACACAATCCAACACAATCCAACACAATCCAACACAATCCAACACAATCCAACACAATCCAACACAATCCAACACAGTCCAACACAATCCAACACAATCCAACACAATCCAACACAATCCAACACAATCCAACACAATCCAACACAATCCAACACAATCTAACACAATCCAACACAATCCAACACAGTCCAACACAATCCAACACAATCCAACACAGTCCAACACAATCCAACACAATCCAACACAATCCAACACAATCCAACACCTCGCATTCGTTCCGAACGCAGCGCCGACGAGAAGTTTGACGGCACGTACCCGACAAACGTGGTGATCGAGCACACGGGCAACATGAACTTCATCCCGCCAGGAATGTTCAGATCCACCTGCAAGATTGACACCACCTGGTTCCCATTCGACACCCAGGTGTGCAAGCTCAAATTCGGGTCGTGGTCCTACGATGGCGGCACCCTGGACCTGAGGCTCAAGTGCTCAAATGAGTCGCTAAGCACCAACGAAATGCGACTAAACGACCCCAATAACTGCTCAGAGATTGGCGGAGCAGATCTGGAGACCTATGTGCCCAGCGGGGAGTGGTATCTGGAAGGCAAGTCAACCAAGCGATAATGCATGGCTAATCTTTTCAAAAAATCACATTGCTGACAGTGTCATCTCATAGCCTAAACACACGAAACTTGAAACGCCGCAGCCCAGTGATCAGGTGCGGCGCTCTGATGCGCCAGCGGCCCAGGCTCGATTCCAAGTGCAGTCACATTAATTTTGGGCTAAATTGGAATCTCGGCTTGGCTCTTCTCGGGTAATTAACGCCCCTGAGTGCCAACCCCCAAGACACAGTGAAGTGTACAGCCTAACGATAAATAAAGTTAGGGCCGCTGTGCACTCCTGTGTGAGTGTGTGCCCGGGAGTATGACTGCCGCGCGCTTGTGTGCCTGCTCAGGGGAGTC
This sequence comes from Macrostomum lignano, assembly GCA_002269645.1. Classification (NCBI taxonomy): domain Eukaryota; kingdom Metazoa; phylum Platyhelminthes; family Macrostomidae; genus Macrostomum; species Macrostomum lignano. The sequence goes on along the minus strand of NIVC01004109.1, from coordinate 21,386 downwards.
GGCGGAATGGGCAGTAATGCTTCTCACCGGTTGTTTGACAACGTCGCTTAAAGTGCACCATGATAAAAAACGGTGTTACCATGCATTTTGTACTTTTAAGCTCGTACTACAAGAGTATATTTGGCAAATGATTAACGTCAGACACATAGTCCCGAATTGAAGCTTGTACTGTACTTTTCTCTAACATAATTGTCGTTTTTTACACAGTTTTTTCTCTGTTACTAATTAACCTCTGGCAAATTGCACTTGATTTTGCCACTATTATTACTCATAGTTACTCACTGGGGTCTACTCAAGTAAGAAAATCGAGGCTGTTTCTAGGTCAAAAACCTTTGTCAGAAACCTGTCCCAAAAGCCTGTGCTGTGTCAGAAGCAGCTATGTCAAAAGCCTGTGTCAGAAGCAGCTGTTCCAAAAGCCTGTGTCAGAAGCAGCTATGTCAAAAGCCTGTGTCAGAAGCAGCTATGTCAAAAGCCTGTGTCAGAAGCAGCTATGTCAAAAGCCTGTGTCAGAAGCAGCTGTTCCAAAAGCCTGTGTCAGAAGCAGCTATGTCAAAAGCCTGTGTCAGAAGCAGCTATCCCAAATGCCTGTGTCAGAAGCAGCTATGTCAAAAGCCTGTGTCAGAAGCAGCTATCCCAAATGCCTGTGTCAGAAGCCTGTCCCAAAAGCCTGTGTCAGAAGCCTGTCCCAAAAGCCTGTGTCAGAAGCAGCTGTGTCAGAAGCAGCTGTGTCAGAAGCAGCTGTGTCAGAAGCAGCTGTGTCAGAAGCAGCTGCGTCAAAAGCAGCTGTGTCAGAAGCAGCTGTGTCAGAAGCAGCTGTGTCAGAAGCCAGCATCAAAAGCGCAGCTGCCTCAGCCAGCAGAAGCAGACAACAAAGTGTCGAATACTTTCCACAGGCATGCCTGGAGTTCGCAACAGCGCCACATACGACTGCTGCCCGCACCCGTTCATTGACCTGCAGTACAGCATTCGAGTCCGCAGGCGCAGGCTGTACTATTTATTCAATCTAATTGGGCCGTGCATTTTCATGGCCTGTTTGACCCTGCTTAGCTTCATCATTCCGCCGGATGCTGGGGAGAAAGTTAGCTTTGGTAGGGCCTCAATTTCTAAGAATTGCGAATGGATGATCAGGGTGGCGTCAGTCTGAGAACTTCAACTTTCCTCAGTCTAAATAGTTTGTTGTAGTGTCTTTCAAGTGAATTTTCCTCAACCTGATCGTGTATAAATACGTGTCTGTGTAGTCTGCCAGCATGCGCAAAGTACCATCAATATCTAGCAGCTGCAAGTACATCCCAGCTATACATTGCATACAGTAGTTGCACTTTCATGATTTCTTATCCAAAGAAAAATCTTTTTAGCAGTTTTACTCTGTTAATTGTGTCTCCGTTCCAACTTGGCTATTAATTATTTAGTATACAATCTGCCAATATAGTACTGGTACTATTGAATAGATAGACGCTGTACGATTTTCAACTTCTATTTTTAGTAACTTCTATATTACGTCATCGAGGCTATAGATAAGAAATTTAACGTTAATAAATCTTATTAGAACGAAACTTTAAGGTCGCGAGCTGCGTCCCAGACTAATTAGAAGTTACTTTGAAATACCTGTTGAATAAGATTATTAAATAAACTGCAATTAATTGCATGCTGATGAAATGCGCGATACAAAACGATACGAGAACTCACGGCTCCCGTTCCGGTGCCCCTACCCGCCCCCCGAACCCGACTTCCCAACCTGCAGGCATGGACGGGAAGAGGACGGCAGCTGAGTACGACTGCTGCCCATATCCGTTCATCGATCTGAGCTACTTCATTCAGATACGGAGGCGGACTCTGTACTATGGCATTAACCTCATTATTCCTTGCGTGCTCATCTCATCAATGTCGCTGCTCACCTTTGTTCTGCCGCCGGATGCCGGTGAAAAAATCTCTCTTGGTACGTGTCTTAATCCTGTGCTGGATTTAGCAGAGCTGGGGTGTCTAGAGTGGGTAAAAGTGGGTAAACTGCTTCTAGTATGGGTAAGCTACCTGTTCAACCGGAAGTCTATGGGGTAAGCTACCAGTTCAACCGGAAGTCTATGGGATAAGCTACCTGTTCAACCGGAAGTCTATGGGGTAAGCTACCAGTTCAACCGGAAGTCTATGGGGTAAGCTACCAGTTCAACCGGAAGTCTATGGGGTAAGCTACCTGTTCAACCGGAAGTCTATGGGGTAAACTACCTGTTCAACAAAAAGTACGGTTAAACTGCCTAAAATGAAAGACTTTTGAAATTCGATTGGAGAAGCAGCAGTTTTACCGGAAGGAGCTTCTGTATTTTAGCGGTGACAAATTGGACTAACCAACCGTGTAAATACCACAATGAACAGTTTAGTAAACTAGCAATCGAAATGCTGATTAAACAAGACAGTCTGTAAAAAAAGAGGTGAGTTCGCAATTTCAATGAACCAACCATTCTGCTCAAACCGCAATCCCCCGATCATGCTGTGCAATCGAACTCATCCCAGGAGTGACAATTATGCTGTCACTGTCAATGTTTCAACTGCTAGTGGCTGACGCTATGCCGCAGACGTCAGAGTCTGTGCCGCTAATTGGTGAGGCTTTCGTTGGCAACTCTGAGTGCTTTGCTTGGCGACAGGAGTTCGGTTTGGTTTGCTGTTTTTTTATTAAAACCGATGATGGGGTGGTGGGCTGTCTCTGATGATTTTACGGCACAACTAACAATTGCCATGATTTTGTTAATCATGCAAACGCCTTTTCAATATTCCTTTACGCATTTGCTTGATAACAATATTTTTTTACGTTTCTTAGCTTACCATTGGTGTTGCGTGAACTCAGCAACACCGCTTGCTTGCTCTGTTTCAGTCACCTTGGATTTGCTGCGCGCATGCTTTTGCCTGAAAATTTATCGACGCATCTTTTGACATTCTTTTTTTACCTACATTTTCCTGAAAATATTTTCTAACAGCGCGTGATGCCTTGCTCAAGTCGAAATAGGGCCTGGGGAAGGGAGAGGGGGCTGCTCAAACCAAGGCCACTATGATCATCCATTCTGACGGACAGATCCAACAACAATTGCTAACCCAGCTAACCTGAATGCCCTGCGCCTTGCATTTATCAGGGGTCACAATCCTGCTGTCACTAACAGTGTTTCTTATGATGGTCGCTGAGTCCATGCCGCCAACATCAGACGCTGTGCCGTTGATAGGTGAGGTTGCTACGCCGCTGGGCTAATCTACTCTACACATACGTTGTAGTTCCCAGTGAATTGGAGAGAAATTAAGCTTTAGAAGTGTCGAAATAATGCGCTGTAGCGGCTGTAGATATCGGTCGCTCGAAATGGTGGTAGCTGAAAAAAGTATAGATACTAATTCTGAAAATAGCCAAGAAACAGATGTACAGTGAATCGAACCTTGGGAGGAATTTGATAGCACAGTGTACAGTGAGTGGGGCAGGGAGGAATTTGATAGCACAGTGTACAGTGAGTGGGGCAGGGAGGAATTTGATAGCACAGTGTACAGTGAGTGGGGCAGAGAGGAATTTGATAGCACAGTGTACAGTGAGTGGGGCAGAGAGGAATTTGATAGCACAGTGTACAGTGAGTGGGGCAGGGAGGAATTTGATAGCACAGTGTACAGTGAGTGGGGCAGGGAGGAATTTGATAGCACAGTGTACAGTGAGTGGGGCAGAGAGGAATTTGATAGCACAGTGTACAGTGAGTGGGGCAGGGAGGAATTTGATAGCACAGTGTACAGTGAGTGGGGCAGGGAGGAATTTGATGACACAGCAGTGTACAGTGAGTGTGGCAGGGAGGAATTTGACGATAACATTCCTGATACTCAATTTAAGATAATTGAAAGAATTTAACGAAGAACAGAACTCTATACTCCTGTATCACGAATCCATCTGTGTAGAGCTCTACATGGTAAGATGACTTTGTCTGGTATTTTAATTCAGTGAAGATATTGCCAGATTTACTAAAGTACACATTGAGAAAACATTATAGCTAGGGATAGTTAGCAAAGTTTTTTTGTAAAATATTACTAGTTTGCAAAAAAATTAAACGCACGTCTTATAGATGGATCATCTTTAGCTATCTTACATGTATATCTTCAACAGGTTAGCCTGTACCGAAATTTACCCAACTCTGTTCAGCGGTAAAATTATACTATTGACTGACTTTGCGAGAGCGATTTTACTAATCCTATACTTTGTGGTGAAGGGCGCTGCTTGTTTTGATTAACTATTGCACTACTTTTTAAAAATAATTAAGTATTGTAATTAAGAATAATTTCCTGTTTCTATGGGAAAATGACTACGATAAGGAAGTCTTTAAACCCAACCTGCCCACTCTAGGCATGTACTTCTCCTGCACCATGGTAATGTGCAGCTTGTCCGTGGTCTTCACCGTCATTGTGCTCAATTATCATCATAGAGACGCTGAGTCGCATCCTGTGCCCAACTGGGTGAGGCTTCTTAAGAATTTTTGTTAAACCTCAAGTTAAACATGGCGTAACTGACCATTTACGTGCACATGTAACTATTAATTCAGCTGAGCATTCTTGTTACACACAACACAAAGATTCCGCCGCCGAATCCTCCTTATTCTTAGGTGAAAAAGTTCATCTGCACCTACCTGGCAAACATCCTGTGCATGAGGAATCATCACAGAGACGAGGAGAAGGAGCCAATCTACCTGCGCCGCAGAAAGAACGCCTCCTTCCGGACATCCTCGTATCGCGAAGCCGCCAACGCCAACGTGGAGCTGAAGGAGCGCTCGTCCAAGTCTCTGCTAGCCAATGTGCTCGACCTCGAGGACGACATCCGGACAGTGGGCGGCGTGGGCGGTGTCGGGGTCAGCGGCATCGGCGCTAGCGCAGGGGCCTTCTCGCCACCCACCTATCAGAACGTGATGGGCAGCAGCATGGACGGCGGAGCGGAGCGCGGCGGCGGCGGCGGCGGCGGCGGCGGCGGCGGCGGCGGTGGTCCCTCCTGCGGCTCGAACTGCAGCACCCGCAACGAGCTGGCCGCCGTTGTCCGCGAGCTCCAGGTCATCACCAAGAAGATCGCCGACGACACGGCCGATGGCGAGATTAGCAGCGAGTGGAAATTCGCCGCGAGGGTGGTGGACAGACTCTGCTTAATAATCTTCTCCTGCTTCACCGTCATTTCCACCTGCGCCATTCTCTTCTCCGCGCCGGACGTCTTCAAAGGCTGACGATGGGGCTGCGGAAGCCAACTTAGCTCTGAGTGCTCACCAGTCAGCTACTCCGAAATACCTGCCTATTAACCTGCAATTAGGAAGCTGGCTGATGCATGCACGAACAGGCGTAACGCCTTTTTTCAGCACCCGAATTTTGTTGGAAAGTTGCTTCTCATTCTTGCCTGACCTTGTCGCCACACCGTGCAATGTCCGCCCCCCCCCCCCACTGGAGACTGCTCCATGCCGGGCTTACAAGTTTGTCCAACCAACTGCTCGCCATCTGATCGCACCTTTCCTGCCTTTCCTGGAAACAGTCTTGCCTTGCCATCTTGTTGCACAGTCGAGATTAGATCTTAAAGCCGCGCATTCATTTTCATTTGGTTCCCATCAGGTTTGTCCAGATGGACGGTTCGATGCTCGATTTAATCGTGACGGAGTCTGAGTAAACTTAAAAAACAATTATCCTGATTGGATCTGTAAGGATTCTGGTGGATGATTGGTAAAAAATTCTGCAGTTTTGTCCTTTTCCAAACTGTTACAAACTGTTTGGGCTAATGTCCATTGCTTTACACTACATAGACAGAAAACTAAATATGCTCATTTCGAATGTAGCACAATTACTTTTGTAGCGTCAATGGGATTAGGGGAAAATTACCAAACGTCAGCTTCTAAAATACTCAGAATGTATATTTGTTGAAAACGATATTGCGAGTACTATTTTGGAGCAAACTATTTCTGGGAAAATATATTGCGCTTTTTGTCCAAATCAAAGTGTTTAGCCATGTATGGATTATCCTCGAAGTTGAGTTACTCGATCGTTACCCTTAGTACGTCTATACCCGTATACAGGGACTTATATCCCAGTTTACCGATCGATCGATGGAAATCGTGCTTCTCAAAGTCCAAATGGTCAGATACGAGTATTAGGGAGTTTGATGTTAAAAAACTAATGGGGAATCGTGGGAAGAAATGTGCCGTTCGAAGACATTAAAAATGCGGAAGTAAGCTGTTGCTCCACCGTGATAAGACTCGCAATTGCCATTGTGATCCCCATCTTGCCTAGTATTGCTATTCTAGTTAAACTATTGCCTTCGTTAACAAGCGTCTCTGCTCTCTCCTATAATAGCTGTCCCACGTAAACCTGTAATTTTTAACCTTCTTTGTCACCACTACACCGCCCTACATGCACATATTAGTGTAAACTGCTATGGTACAGCCATATTCACACGTCTTTTGTCTCTAATGCGACACAATTGGGTTTTAGGGGGGCTACTATAGCTAACTAATATCGTTAATTTAATACTCAATTTTAATAACAACACCCGAGCTCTAAGCCGATGCGACTAAGAAAAAAGAGCGATACGTACTTTAAGTTATTTGATCCATTGTGTTTGCGAATTTTCTGAACTTTTAGCGAATTTACTGCTAAATCGATCGCACTGTCTCCTTTGTTATAAAATAACTCGTACAAATAGTACTTTTGCTATGAAAGTGTTAGCATTCATTTGTTATAATGATGTTTGCCGCCTGTCTGTGCTGTACATGTATCAATCGTACATTAAATACCTGCGCTCGTGTACGGTACAGGCGGTACAGCGTGTGCAACCTAGTAAATGTGTCGGTATCAAATGCTTAGTGCAAAATGAATTGCAAAAAATGCAAATATATTATAATTATTCATGCAAATCGATAGTTTGCAGACAGTTACTTTACCTGTCGAAAAAGATGTTTTCCAAAAAATGTTTATGAGAGGAAAGGAACCTTTTCGTAAATGGAAAACAATAATTCTTGCGTACGTGTCTAATAAACAGCGCATTGGTACATGTGTGTCCACACATTTTTTAATGAATGATGAAATTGACGGCTGTAGAATCAAGGGGTATATAATTTGCATAAAATCTCAATTCTAATACCCACCACTCCGAAGTAGAGAGAAAACGGGTCTCCAAAAGTTGACTGCGGTAACAATTAAGACAGAAGCAGAAATATGTACAGGAAGGACGACTTGATTGCAGCAGTGCCCACACGGGTTATGGCCAAATGTGATTCGGGCTGCATGAAACGCACCGTGAAGTTATCTAACGCGCTTGACGACGGGCTGACAACGTATTTTGCTGTTGTTGCTGTTGTTGTTGTTGTCGTTGTTGTTGTTGTTGTTGTTGTTGTTTGCGGTGAGCATCTCACAGGGGCCGCCAGTCGACGGCTCCCAGGAGCTGCGCCACCATATCACCACGTGCAAAGTCGCTCAGATTAGTGACGCCGATGTTGCGTCGAATTGCTTCGAGCTTAGGGCAGGTACAGAGGTGGAATTGGTCCGTGACATCCAGGCAAAGTCGGCAGGGGCCGCCTTCGGTGATGCCTGTGCGGTTGCGATAGTAGTTGGAGTCAGGGCAGTGGCCTGCTCTGACCTGCGCCACGAGGATTTGTTGGCGGCGTGGTCCCTGATGGAAGGAGATCGGTTTACCGTAGACCTCGGCCATGTGCCCTTGAAGGGTCGGGCGGTACTTGAGATGATGACGGATGCGCTCTTGAGCGGCTGCAAGGGATATTTCGGACTCGTCCTGAGGCAGGGTGGCCGCGAGCTTGGCCTCTGCGTCGACCAGTTTCCGGGCACTCCCGAATGTCCCGGAACTCATTGCAGGGTAATCTTCGTGTGCATGGCTGCGGTAGCGAGGAGATCTTTAACTTGCTCAAGCCGCAGGTTGAGGGTTGGACGGTCAGCTTTGATGGCGGCGATGGCGCTCTGGCTGTCGGTTAGAATGACAGCTTGGCGCGGCTCGGAGCTGATAATGTCTTCCAGGACGAGCTTGATGGCCATTAATTCAGCTTCATAGGAGTTGCACCAGCGACCCGCTGCTGCGTGCCCGCAGCGACGGATGGTGCTTTTTTGGTCGAGGAGGGTCCATGCGGCTCCGCCGTTTTCGACCCCTCCGGTTCGAGCCATCCGTGTAGTAGTTGCAGGAACCTGGGCAGCGTTGCTCAATGGCTGCAAAAATTTGTTCGGTCGGAGTGGCTCCCAGGTCTGGCAGGTTGGTGAAACAGTTGGTCGACAAGAGAGGCCCAGGGTGGCCGTCGGGTAAGGTGGAAGGGTGTTGTTGTTGTTGTTGTTGTTGTGGCGAATGTCGGCCTGGTGGTCGACATTGCATGGGGCTGAATTTTTTGCCGAGACTCTGACGAACAGGTAACGCGGAGTTTCCGTGATATTATCAGTTTTTCTGCCTCTGCTGTCTAGTTCTGTCCGCAAGGATCTGCATGTTTGGGCTGCTTTCGTTAGCTGTACAACGTCTAAGACTTGGATACTGACAGACTCGCTTGAATAGTTAGTATACGTAGGATCGGCACATGCAGGCTGCATGGTCGTCTGTTGTGCAGCAGGCCGTCGTCGAGATCAGCGACGAGCGAGTTACCATGCATGGAATGCGGCACTTTATTCGATTATTCTTTGTCCAACAAGTCACCCTTGGTCCGTCCCCAAGCAACCCGAGACGCTCTGTAAGGTGAATTCCAGCGGGCATGCGTGTACCACAGTAACGTTGTGATATGAATAAATGTACATGTAAGAACAGGTTTTCTCTTCCATGCAAAGAAACCTAGAAAATCAGGGACAGAATAGCGCAGTGATAAACGCATCCGACTATCGCTCCACATTATTCACGGCCATTTCGTGTCATTTCCATTTAAATCCCCAGGCTGAGTGCCTGAAGATTGGATTCTGTATACAGTACATGTATACATAGGTACACCCTATAATTTGTGATTCAGTATGTGTTACTTCTTCTTCTTCTTCTTCGGGCGCGCTCGGCCCAGGGTCCATGGCACCGGGCGTCAGACGGCGCCCGCCTTCCCGAGGAAGTTTAACACCGCGACGCAGTTCTCGAAAACTGCCGCGGGCTCCGGGCTTGGCCCCCCAGAGGCGGCAGCGGTTGGAGTCAGGGCGGGGCAGGAGATCAGCAGATGGGCCGCGCCGTCTCCTCTCCATCGCAACACAAGCGGCAGTTGGGGGCCACGTCAACGCCGATGGCGGCCTGGAAGGTATGTGTTATATCGCGGTCCACCGAGTGTTTTTATTATCTTTCTTGTAATCCCACTTAAAGAAAAATAGTTGTGCGTTAATACGCGGTATAACAACAAAATATATAAATTAATTGAAGAAATTTACGGCAAAATGGATTTACCTTGTTTGTGTATTTTTTTATATCGTTCTTAACTTTCAGTATCCAAATGTACGAATAATAAATGTTAGAGTTGCTTGTTTAAATCTTGCTATCTCCGAATTTCGCAATTTAGTAAGTAATTGTGAGAAGTGAGTGTAACCGCGCGGTACCCTCCAATTACCGTGTGCGTTTCGATTATTAATATCTGATATTAGAGAATCGCGTGTTAACTTGCATTTTACTTTGTGTACTTTACTAAATTAAGCTCTCACTTGGATTTCGTGGCAATGGGTAAGTGTAGAAATTCTTAGTTGTATTAAAGTTGCATAAAGGCTATGTATGCCTATACAATAGGCTGTCCAGTGAGATTTTAAAAGTTATTTATTTTGATACTATCATCATTGCCAAAATTGATAGAGGTCATCAACAGTATTCCAAATTGGCCTCATTAAAATTGATTGAATAGTGAAAAAGTTATAAGAATTTTAGTGACAAGTTTTGTATAAATTTCAATGGAAAAAATACATAGTACTTAGTAGGGGGCCTAACTAAAGCAGAACTTTTTTGCAAAAATTAAAATTTTGTGTTCAAATGCATATAACTAAATGATTTTTATTACAAATGTATTGGTTTTGGTGTTATTTAGAAGATAATTTTTGTTATTTATGTAATGAAATTAGTAGAGCTGTCAAAATTAGAGATTTTATTCGAGACGAGATTTGAGATGAGAAAGGCTTTTAAGTCAAGAATTTTGAGACGAGACAAGACAAAGTAAATCTAAAAAATATATTTTAGAATTGCATCTTGTCTTGCTCTTATCTTGCCTTATCTTGTCTTAAATTTCTTGATAAGATACAATTCTAAAATATATTTTTTAGATTTTCTAGAATACTTTCTTAATTCTAGTTTAAATTCTTTGCTATTTATTCATAAGAATTTATGCTTGTAGCATATAGGCCCTTGGCCCTACTATGTCTATTACTAATTCGTCAAAAGACCTGTGTAGATTGTCTTCAAGTTTGCTATGATACACCTTGCTACAGAACTGAAATGATAACTAAAAAAGCGCATATGCAATGCAAATTTGTATATAACGACATTCGTTAAATAACTGCTCGACATTGGCTAGATTTTACCATTTGAAAATTGCCCTATCAAGCGTGTTACAACAAACAGTTGTATTTATATGAAAATTTGTTCCCCTTTTATATTATCACTTCATAGCTTTTGAAAAAAGGTATAAAAAAATTCTTGAATCTCGTCTCGAATTTCTTGACAAAATTCGAGATTTCTCGAGACGAGAAAAAATGTCAAGATCTTGTATTAAATCTTGTCTCGTCGAGATCTCGTGACAGCTCTAGAAATTAGACTCAATCTAATATTAGGCCTAGCAAGTTTTATTAAGTTTTGCTAATGTATGTATAGCATAAAAAGATTGAAAAAATATTTTTTGCCTAATTTTTCTAAAGCTTACTATACTACAGCCTATACTATAAAAATGGCTAAGAAAGATTAGTTAGATAAATATAAAATCCATCATTGATATCAATGATGTTATATTATATAATAATGATATTATATAAAAAGGTATAATCTTAGTTTCCCTGCATTAAATTATTTTTAGTTAAAAAATCAACTCAATAAGTTAAAACAGGTTAGTCCATAATAGTCAATAGTCCACTGAGCTCACTAACCCAGAATAAGAAGTTGCTAAAGGACTTCTCTAGGTAAAGGTGGCGGCTTCCAGATAGTCCAGCGACAAGACAATCTGGCAACAGTCAATCCAGTGACAAACGATCTGGTGACAGATATTAAATCAACATATATCATGATATATATAGATTAGTTAAGCTATTATTTGTAGCTTTTTATTATTTTTTATTAATACTATTATTATTATACTATTATTATATATACTACTATTATCCATGCATTATTTGTTACATTAAATGTAGGTTACGTGTACATTTTAAAAATAATACGTACAAGTTGCTGTGCGAATAGCAATTTTTTGGTTCTTTGACTCTCAAATATTGTCACAAATACAATATATACAACAATATTGATTATAGTCATAGAAACTTGCTTTCCAAGCAGATTAAATTGATTGATTGTCTTTGAAAAGAACATATTGAAAATCAACAGCTACATATAGTTGTAAAAATATAACTGCAATAATTATAGTTTATGTAATTGTTATTTAATTATTTAAGTATTAATAGGTAATAATAAAGAGCTAAAAATAATAGCTCAACTAATCCATATATATGCTGTTATACGTTGATTTAATATCTGTTGCTGGATCGTCTATTGCTGGATTGACTGTCGCTAGATTGTCTGTCACCGGATCATCTTGTTGCTGGATTGACTGGATACCAAGGTGGCGCTAGAGATACTCATTTAGTGCAAATCAAATAGGCCATAGTTGGTGCCATACATGTTATGGAACTTTGCCTTGACATGCGCCAAGTCTTTTTTAATGGTATTCATATGGAAAGTTCCTAGTTTCCAACTAGTTCTGCATTTTGGGTTGCTCATTATTATGCTATCTAGTAGGCTCAGCAGACTATTGATTGCTATGGACTAACTATGGATTATTTTTTTAACTCAAAATAATTTAATGCAGGAAGCTAGGATTATGCCATAAAAAGTATATTAAAAACAAAAATGCAATATTTTATATCATATTTTTTTTGCAGCAACAAATTATTCATAAAACAAAGTTATTAAATAAAGTTACTAAACTTTAAAACCTTTAAGACATTGAACCTAAAGTTGCAAAACATTTTGGCAATCATTGTTTAAGTGTAATCATTAGTTGGTTTTTTCAAAATGCAAATGCATAGACTTACAGACTATGGTTGTTTTCGAGAACATGAATATAATGTTAGTTAGTATTAGTGATTAGAATTAGGCCTAGTTAGATTAGTTGTATAGGAATTATATTTAATTCAAATTTATTTACTTCTACTAAGTTTTAGTTCTTGCAATCTCACTTGAATTTTACTTAAAGAATAGATTAGTTGCTTATTTAGATCATTAATTAGATGCTGAGGTATTTTTGTTATAGTTAAAAGTATTATAGTTACTCCTGCTGTTTACCTTTCACTTTTTGCTTGCATTTGGAAACATTCAGATATTCAGATTTAATCCGTTTTTTTGTATATTTGGATTTGGTTTTGGAAGCTTGCAAAAATCTAAATTTGGTCCATTACTAGTTTTACTAGTCTAGAAAATAAAAGTAGTTTGAATCAAAAGGATAACTTGATACTTGTCTTAAACAATTTTAAATAAAGGTAGAAATTCAAACTAACACGATTGCTTTTTGTAAGATTATATTTCAATCAATCTATCTACTACTGAAAGTACCATTGAACTTTTTAACATTGATAAAAGTAAGAATTTGCTAGTCTTTTATTGTACTATATTAGGTATAATTTTTTGGTTTTGAATCTATGATGCAAATTATAATAAGTATCTTTGTTATATTTTTCCTTTCTAATATTATTTATTTTTTAAATTTATATCTATGGCTGCAATGACTGCAATTACCATATTTCCATAGTTGTAGCTGTAAGAGCAGCTATCTACTATTTCTTTCAACAGCATGAACTCCTTTTTGGACCTCCTATGCAACATTGCCTGTAGCAATAGCTACCTGTTGCAGGTCACCAGAGTTTAGTGGAATGAATAGCAATGCTTCCATTGTATCTGGACAAAGCCCCTTGAAACTACAAGTAAGTTTAAGTACATATAAGTCAAGGCTATAAGTCATACATTGTAAATATACCTCCAAGACTAGCATACACACACAAAAATGGTTATAATTTTCCCATTAAAATAGAAATCTGGTTTCATAAAAATGATGGGTTTTGGCCTTTTTAGTATGAAAGCTTCAGGACTTTAGGCCTTAGAAATGAATCCCATTCCTACCAGATAGTCAGCCCCATTGCCCAAGCTATGTAGCTAGATCAATAGGCAAGTAGTCTAGGTCCTATATCTATAAGAGAAGGATAGCAAACAATAAGCATGGAATTTTAAATAGACAAAGATTAGCTACTCCAAGGATTCACTACATGTATAACCTGCATTATTACAAACCTGTGCAAACTGGTTCATCAAATCAGATCTCTCAAAATTGGGCTTTCAACTAAATAAGGCACTTTGGATCTGACTAAACTATCTGGGGTCTTTTAGTTGTCAATCTTGGTCATAGCCAATATGGGACACCACAGGGACAAGATCAAAGGGCTTAGGCATATATAGAGAGGATTTATGTCAAGGATTCTTGCTAGGCAAAACTATGCAAATTAGATAAAAGTTCTATAAGACAAAGTTTTGCACTTTGCTGAAGACTTTCTTGGCTAATATATCATCTTCAAATTTGTTTGCAGTATGCAGTATGTCATTATCAACCAAAGGTCTTTGCACTTCTTGTGCTTCTTTGCTTTTTTGCCAACATTGCATCTTTAAATTCATTTGCATAAGTGTCACTATCAAACAAAGACTTGTCTTTGCACTTCTTGTGCTTCTTTGCTTTTGTTTTCAAATTCATTTAGAAAAGTATCACTATTAGATATGTCTTGGCACTTCTGCCTTTTTTATTATATTGCCACTACACATATTGCTAGGTGACTCCACATGCTCCAAGTCTTTCAAAGGTTGTTTCTTCATTATAAGCCTAGTTTAGAATCATTAAAAGATATACAATTAATTCTTAAATAGTATGTAGCAATATTTAGTCTAATTATATTACTTTAAACATGTTGGTTCTTAGACTAAGTTTATGTAACCTTAAAAAGTTTGATTATAAAAGTAGGAATACCTGTTAAAGCATTAACAATATGACAAAATTGTCAGTCTTGTAAATGTTGTATATTAAGTAGCTACAAAGAAAAGCCATTGAATCTTGTTTTTACTTAATACTATTATTATTGCATGCATATATGCATATTTTTTATTTGGAACTAATATCATCTAGATAAATAAAGTCAGCAATATAAATCAGAAGTTACAAAGAATAAATTATAAGCATCTCATTTATCAATAAGATTCAATTGTTACTATGCCTTAAAGAAAGTAATTGATCATACAAGGGGTGTCCCAAAAGTTCCCGGAATGTCTAACATAATGTGTCTAATGTAAAATGGTGCTACCTTAAAGAAAGAAATTGATCATAGGAGGGGTGTCCCAAAAGTTCCCAGAATGTCTAACATAGCTCTTCAGCAGAGCCATAAAATTTCATGCCCATGGTGTCAAATGAAAGGAAATTTTGTCACAAAGAAAACAAAGTTAAAATTATGATGATATATTTTTTTATTCAGGAGCTGCAGCAAAAAACATGTGCTAAGGTCAGGAGTAGTGTTATACAATCTCAAAAATCTATGGCAATGATTTTAAACAATAAAACACAGAACAGTTCATTAGTCTGCATAGACTATGCTTTAAAACACTTTAAGAGCTTCTCATTCTTTGCCTAAAGTTTAAAGCACATGAAAAGAGCATATCTACAAGTCAATATCTAGAAATTTACAATGGGCATTTTAGCATTTGTTACTTTGTACATTGCATTAACTACTAGAATCTTAGGAAATGATGCATATATTTTGCATTAGTTTGTCTTAGGTACAGTGGTCCAAGAACTTTAGATCTTCCAAAGCCTTCAATGGTTATCACTTAAAAAGCATTTGGACCAGCACTTTGAAAAGCATTGAAAAGCATTAATAATGTCAATGTTTATAGCCTTGATGGCTATTGCAAGATTGTAATTAGCTTTCTTTCTTGTGGATTTGAGAAAATGGCCTTATAATAGCTTTTTTTCCCTAATCTAAAGAAATGTTCTCACTTTTTATTGCTCCTTTAGTGTCAAATGTTGAAAATAGGGCAGAAGTTTGAATGTGGCCTAAAATAATATTCTAAAAATTGTTATTAACATTGTGTATTAAATGAATAGTCAACTGACAAAAACTATCTACTAGCAAGGTAGTCAGCAATAAAAAACAGCTGTTGTTAGGTTAAATTGAAGACTTGCACAATTGACTGACATGCCATACCAGGTTTGCTCTGCTTTGATCATCTTTTTGGCAGCTAAAGAGGATGCCAACTGCCCTAGTGAGCTTGTTCTTGACACCAACATCTATATTGTTGGCTTGCAAAATAATTAGTGTGTACAGTTGGTGTTGTTTAAAATCAATAGACCTTTGGGAGATACTAGAAATAATAATCATCTTTCTTGTTAGCATTATAGGCCTTGATCACTAGTCATGCTTCTTGCTCAATGATAGGCATAAGAATTAATGGCTAATACAGCTCAATATCATCTGCACTAGGTTTTGACAGTGAGTAATTTGCAACAAAAGTATTTCATATGCATTTGAGCATGGAAATTCCAGGCTGCGCTAACAAATATTTGTATATAGTAACAGTCAAGCTGTCTCATCATGCTTCTTGGGGGATGTTTTTACAGTTGACAGATTAAAATTATAACTTTTTTTGCTAGGTTTACAACTGACCCACAATCATTGTTTGTCATCATTTTTTGCCATTGTTGTTTATACTTAGGATTCAGATTTTTTATCATAGTTTTTAGAGTCGCCATTGATGTCAGTGGCTGCTAAAGAATTAAAGAATTCTCTTCCTTCCTTTCATTAAAAACAGCATAAGACACAAAAATAATTCTAAGCTATGCATATACTCGTAGCTAGCTTAGTCAACTCAGGAGTTAAGAAGAAAGCAGAGGTGTCTGTCACCTAGTGAGCTAGCTCTCAATATATTTTCTGATTGATAGATGCATATCAGTGCATAATATTTGAAGCAGCATTTTGATTATTGCCATTAAATTCCCTGAAAAAAGCAAGTGTCATTTTATAAGAAGCAGTTATGAGTCAGCCACCCATCGAGTGTAGCTATACCCCGCGCCGCCTTGCCCCGCCTTCACCCTCTCGCAGACACGGATCCCTACGCCGAATATGACTATGACGACGAGATCACGCATGATTTTTGGCAAGAAGCATGCTGGATCGTCATCTCCTCCTATTTTGATGAGAAGGGCCTTGTCCGACAGCAGTTGGACTCGTTTGACGAGTTCATACAGATGTCGGTCCAGAGGATTGTTGAAGACACACCGGTCATTGAGCTGCAGGCTGAGGCCACTCACGCTATGGGCATTCGCGAGACGCCCGATAAGTATCAGGTTTGTTTTGGCCCTCTGTTGCTTAGAGTAATAGGCAGGAGTGGCTAGAGCACCAGGCCACAGGTGCCTGTGTCTTAATTGGGTAATTAGCTTGACTGATTTGATCCAGTCCCAGTTCGTCCTGCCGTGATAGGGTAGCAGCTTTGAGTCGCGGTAGGAATACAGTGGGTAGAAATTATAACCACAAACCATCTCCACAGTGCCTGCATAACAATGCGCTTTTATATCTCCAACAGGCTTAACCCTAATCCTATCGGAGATATGAATGTGTCAGATGGGAAGTGTCGGAAATATTAGGTGTCGTAGTAAAAAGTGGGAGACAGGAAGTGTCGGTGATACGATTTGTCGGAGATATGATGTGTCGGAGATATGATGTGTCGGAGATATGATGTGTCGGATATATGAAGTGTCGGAGATATGATGTGTCGGAGATATGATGTGTCGGAGATTTGGTGTGTCGGAGTTATGATGCGTCGGAGATATGAGGTGTCGGAGATATGAAGTGTAGGAGATATGAAACAATCCCCCGTGTTAAGCGGCTTATTCCTACTGTTACAACAAACCGTTGCCAGGTAAAATTCGAGCAAATCTACCTGACCAAGCCGGCCCACTGGGAGAAGGACGGATCCAGCGCACCGCTGATGCCAAACTATGCCAGACTGCGTAACCTGACCTACTGCGCCCCGCTATACGTGGACATCAATAAGAAGACAATCCACTCTGATGAGGAGCCGCTGGAACAGAAGCACAGCAAGATATTCATTGGCAAGATGCCAATTATGCTTAGATCTACTTACTGTTTGTTAAGCGGCATGAGCGATATCGATTTGGCCCAGCTGAACGAGTGCCCGCTCGACCCCGGCGGCTACTTCATCATCAACGGCTCCGAGAAGGTGCTCATCGCCCAAGAGAAAATGGCCACTAACACTGTTTACGTTTTCCAACAGAAGGATTCGAAATATTCGTTCAAGACTGAGATTCGCTCCTACTTGGAGCACTCGTCTAGGCCTACGTCTACTTTGTGGGTGAACATGGTTGCTAAGGGCGGCGGCACGGCCGGCAAGAAGACAAGCGTCGGATCCAAGATTGTGGGCATATTGCCCTACATCAAACAGGAGATACCAATTATTATTGTGTTCAGAGCCTTGGGCTTCGTGTCTGACAGAGACATACTCGAGCACATTATCTACGAGTTCGATGATCCCGAGATGATGGAGATGGTTAAGCCGTCTCTAGACGACGCCTTCGTCATTCAGGAGCAGAATGTGGCGCTGAACTTCATCGGCTCCCGCGGCGCCAGGCCCGGCGTGACCAAGGAGAAACGAATCGCCTACGCTAAGGACATCTTGCAGAAGGAGATGCTGCCGCATGTTGGCATCAGCGACTATTGCGAGACTCGGAAGGCCTACTTCTTGGGGTGAGGAGTAGCGCGGATTCTTACACGGTTGTTTTATTATTCTCTCCGAGTCAGCGGCCCCTGCGTCAGGAATATTAGTGGGTCAGCATCCCCTATGAGTCAAGCATCTTACTGGGTCAGCATCCCCTATCAGTCAAGAATATTACTGGGTCAGCATCCCCTATGAGTCAGTCAGGAATCTTACTGGGTCAGCATCTCCTATGAGTCAGTCAGGAATCTTACTGGGTCAGCATCCCCCTATGAGTCAAGAATCTTACTGGGTCAAATGTCTAAAGCTGAGTCCATACTCTAATTAGATCTCACTAATGTGATGCTCCGAATCCCCCCTCAGCTACATGACCCACCGCCTCCTGCTGGCCGCCCTTGGCCGTCGCGAAGTAGACGATCGCGATCACTATGGTAACAAGCGCCTGGATCTAGCCGGCCCGCTGTTAGCCTTCCTATTCCGCGGCCTATTCCGCAATCTGGCCAAGGAGTTCCGGCTGTACGCACAGAGACAAATCGACCGGCAGAAGAATGGAGATTTCGGCGTTGAGGCGGCCGTTATCAACACCATCATCACTGACGGGCTGCGCTACTCTCTGGCCACAGGCAATTGGGGCGATCAGAAGAAGGCCCATCAGGCTCGGGCCGGCGTGTCGCAGGTGCTAAACCGGCTGACCTTCACCAGTACGCTGAGTCATCTGCGCCGATTGAACTCGCCAATCGGGCGCGACGGCAAGCTGGCTAGGCCGCGTCAGCTGCACAACACGCACTGGGGCATGATCTGCCCGGCCGAGACGCCTGAAGGTCAAGCTGTTGGCCTAGTGAAAAATCTGGCGCTAATGGCTTATATTAGCGTTGGCTCGCAGCCCAGCCCTATTCACGAGTTTCTGGAGGAGTGGAGCATGGAGAATTTGGAGGAGATCGCCCCGTCTTCGATTGCCGAGTGAGTAGGGCAGACCTTGAGGAATCGAGGCGGGGCGACTAAAGGAGCGCAGCGCAGCTGGAGTAGCGGGACTCTAGAGTAGCGGGACTAGCTGGAGTAGAGGGACTCGCGAGAGTAGTGGGACTCTAAAGTAGTGGGACTCTAGAGAAGCGGGACTCCTGAGAGTAGCGGGACTCGTGAGAGAAGCGGGACTCCTGAGAGTAGCGGGACTCGTGAGAGAAGCGGGACTCCTGAGAGCAGCGGGACTTGTGAGAGAAGCGGGACTCCTGAGAGCAGCGGGACTCGTGAGAGAAGCGGGACTCCTGAGAGCAGCGGGACTCGTGAGAGAAGCGGGACTCCTGAGAGTAGTGGGACTTGTGAGAGTAGTGGGACTTAAGAGTAGCGGGACTCCTGAGAGTAGCGGGACTCGTGAGAGAAGCGGGACTCCTGAGAGTAGCGGGACTCGTGAGAGTAGCGGGACTCGTGAGAGTAGCGGGACTCGTGAGAGAAGCGGGACTCCTGAGAGCAGCGGGACTCGTGAGAGTAGCGGGACTCTTGGAGATTAGCGGGACTCGTGAGAGTAGCGGGACTCTTGGAGATTAGCGGGACTCCTGAGAGTAGCGGGACTCCTGAGAGTAGTGGGACTTGTGAGAGTAGTGGGACTTGTGAGAGTAGTGGGACTTGTGAGAGTAGCGGGACTCCTGAGAGTAGCGGGACTTGTGAGAGTAGCGGGACTCCTGACAGTAGCGGGACTTGTGAGAGTAGCGGGACTCCTGACAGTAGCGGGACTTGTGAGAGTAGCGGGACTCGACAAAAAGAATTGAGACTCAAGTGAGATCGGTGGAACGCAAGATGTAGAGCAACGGGACTCTGAACAGATGCAGGCAGTGTTAACAAAATGCAACCATATTCTTCCCTTAGCGCCACGAAGATCTTTGTCAACGGCTGCTGGGTGGGCATCCACCGCAATCCGGACCAGCTGATGACTACGCTGAAGCGACTCCGCCGCGAGATGGACATCATCGTATCCGAGGTCACCATAGTGCGCGACTTTCGCGAGAAAGAGATTCGCATTTTCACAGACGCCGGCAGAATCTGCCGACCCCTGCTAATCGTTGAGAATCAGAAGCTGCTATTGAAGAAGCGGCATATTGACGAATTGCGCGAAGCCGAAGGCGGCGACGGTACCAGACGGTACGGCTGGCAGGATCTGGTCACTAGCGGAGTCGTTGAATACATCGACACGCTGGAAGAGGAGACTGTCATGATCGCGATGACTCCGAACGATATTTCCGATTCCGGAGTGTACTGTTCAACTTACACTCACTGCGAAATTCATCCCAGCATGATTCTCGGCGTCTGTGCCTCCATTATACCGTTCCCCGATCACAACCAGAGTCCCAGGAATACTTACCAGTCCGCTATGGGCAAGCAGGCCATGGGTGTCTACATATCCAACTATCATATGCGGATGGACACCCTGGCTAATGTGCTGTACTATCCGCAGAAGCCGTTAGTAACTACTCGCGCTATGGAGTATCTGCGATTCAGAGAGCTGCCAGCTGGTATTAACAGTATAGTAGCTATCGCTTCTTACACAGGCTATAATCAGGAGGACTCCGTTGTGCTCAACGAGTCCGCCATTCATCGCGGCTTCTTTAGGTGCGTTTGTGTGTGTTTTTTGAGATAAAAAATCACCCGAGAATCCCCGTAAATCAATCATAGCTTCAGGTGTCCCCTAACTCAACATCCCAACACCTCAAGAATCCCCCCCAAACCACCCCAAGAATCGCCCCCCAAAACTATCTCAAGAATTTCCCCCAAACCACCTCAACAATCTTCCCCAAATCACTTCAAAAATCGTCCCCAAATCATCTCAAAATCGCCCCCAATTCATTTGAAAAATCGTCCCCAAATCACTTTAAAAATCGTCTTAAAATCACCTCAAAATGCCCCCAAATCATCTCCAGAATTGCCCTCACAAACTACCTCAGAAATCGCCCCCAAACCACATCAAGAATCGCTTCCAAACCACATCAAGAATCGCTTCCAAATCACCTAAAAAATCGCCCCCAAGCCAACCCATCGGTCGCCCTTAAACTACCCTCAAAATCTAGCATCGCAAATTTATCAGTAAAACTGCCAGCTTCCATAAGGAGATAAATCGGCTCAATTGCTTTATCCCCACCACTCCCGAATCTGCAGATCGGAGTTTTACCGAACCTACCGCGATCAAGAGTCCAAGCGCGGCCTCGACCAGGAGGAGATCATCGAGAAGCCGCAGCGCACCGAGGTGCAGGGCATGCGCCAGGCCATCTACGACAAGCTGGACGATGACGGCCTCATTGCGCCGGGAGTTCGCGTCTCCGGTGATGACGTGCTCATTGGAAGACAATCACTCTGCCTGAGAATGAGGACGAGGTGAGCGGACCTCTGATGACATGGGCATTGGGCAATGGGATGGAAAAAAGTCCGAGAGTGAGATTGGGAAGAGGCTGAGAATGGATGGAAAAGA
>NIVC01004108.1:0-60361 GCA_002269645.1 Macrostomum lignano | reverse complement strand
TACACGATTCCATCCCCATCCCCTATCTCATCCCATCCCCATCCCATCTCATCCCATCCCATCCCCATCCCTATCTCATCCCATCCTATCTCATCCCATCCCTATCTCATCCCATCCCCATCCCATCCCTATCTCATCCCATCCCTATCTCATCCATCCCCATCCCTATCTCATCCCATCCCCACCCATCCCCATCTCATCCATCCCCATCCCATCCCTATCTCATCCATCCCTATCTCATCCCATCCCTATCTCATCCCATCCCCATCCCCATCCCCATCTCATCCCATCCCCATCCCTATCTCATCCCATCCCCATCCCCATCTCATCCCATCCCCATCCCTATCTCATCCATCCATCCCATCTCATCCCATCCCCATCCCTATCTCATCCCATCCCCATCCCTATCTCATCCTATCCCTATCTCATCCCATCCCCATCCCTATCTCATCCCATCCCCATCCCTATCTCATCCCATCCCATCCCTATCTCATCCCATCCCCATCCCATCCCTATCTCATCCCATCCCTATCTCATCCCATCCCCATCCCTATCTCATCATCCCCATCCCCATCCCCATCTCATCCCATCCCCATCCCTATCTCATCCCATCCCCATCCCTATCTCATCCCATCCCTATCTCATCCCATCCCCATCCCTATCTCATCCCATCCCCATCCCCATCTCATCCCATCCCCATCCCTATCTCATCCCATCCCATCCCTATCTCATCCATCCCATCCCTATCTCATCCCATCCCCATCCCTATCTCATCCCATCCCTATCTCATCCCATCCCCATCCCCATCTCATCCCATCCCCATCCCTATCTCATCCCATCCCTATCTCATCCCATCCCTATCTCATCCCATCCCCATCTCATCCCATCCCCATCCCTATCTCATCCCATCCCATCCCTATCTCATCCCATCCCATCCCCATCTCATCCCATCCCCATCCCTATCTCATCCCATCCCCATCCCTATCTCATCCCATCCCCATCCCTATCTCATCCCATCCCTATCTCATCCCATCCCTATCTCATCCATCCCCATCTCATCCCATCCCCATCCCTATCTCATCCCATCCCCATCCCTATCTCATCCCATCCCCATCCCTATCTCATCCCATCCCTATCTCATCCCATCCACATCTCATTCCATCCACATCTCATCCCATCCCCATCCCACCCGATCCCATCCCTATCTCATCTCATCCCATCCCCATCCATCCGATCCCCATCCGATTTCCCCATCCCGCAGGACGGCCGTGACTCCTGGCGCGTAGTGGAGCACCTGGAGACGCGGTCCTGCGGCAGCCTCCGCATGCTGTCCACCCTGGGGCTGGTGTCTCGCACCGCCGAGTTCGCTCGGGTGTTCGGCATCGAGTTTTACCACGTGCTGTCCGCGGCTCCCAGTACCGCGTCGAGTCCATGATGCTGCGCCTGGCCAAGCCGCTCGGCCTGCTGCCGCTGTCGCCCTCGGTGCAGCAGCGGGCCCGGCAGGCGGCGGCGCCCGACGCCATCCCGCTGACCCTGGAGCCGCGGTCTGGCCTGCACACAGATCCGGTGGTGGTGCTGGACTTCCAGAGCCTCTACCATCTATAATGATAGCCTACAATTACTGCTTCTCCACCTGCATTGGCCGGGCAGCCAGCATTACCACTTGGTGAGACGAACATTTTTTTCGATACATATCGGGTATAGAGAGAATGTATACATTTTAGTCCTTTGAAAAAATATTTTCGATACATATCGGGTACATAGTGAATGTATAAGGTTTAGTGCTTTTAAAATAATGTTTTCGATACATATCGGGTACAGAGAGAATGTATACATTTTAGTCCTTTAAAATAATACTTTCGATACGTATCGGGTACATAGTGAATGTATAAGGTTTAGTGCTTTTAAAATACTGTTTTCAATACATATTGGGTACAGAGAGAACTTTATAAATTTTAATCTTTTGAATTAATATTTTCAATACATATCGAGTAAATATTGAATGTATAAGTTTTAGTGTTGTGAATTAATGTTTTCGATACATATCGGATACACAGTGAGTGTGTACGTGTAGCGTTTTATAGTGAGAGAAATGAACTACATTTGCCTGTATAAATTAAATGTATGCGATAGTGCTGTGTGCCTTTGTAAAACTTCTTCTCAAAGCATTTCGACAGCTTCAATTGGCAATTGATAAATTTGTACTTTTAAGCGATCCTATGGCTTACGAGTTTGGCTGTCACCGACTGATGACGGATCCAGGCGCTTATCAGGTATGACTGAGACGTTAATAAGGCTGCCTTTTTGTTATCGTAATACAAAACTCCCCTTCCTGATCCCAGATCTCGGATCTCAAATCGAAAATCCCAATCATCCAAACCAAGATCCCAATTATCGAATCCAAAATCCCAATTATCCAATCCAAAATCCCAATTATCCAATCCAAGATCCCAATTATCCAACCCAAGATCCCAATTATCCAATCCAAGATCCCAATTATCCAAACCAAGATCCCAAGTATCCAACCCAAGATCCCAATTATCCAATCCAAGATCCCAATTATCCAATCCAATATCCTAATTATCCAATCCAAAATCTCAAACCTTCAATCCCAAATCTAAAATCACCAACCCCCGCTTCCAAACTTCAGTTCCGAAATCCTACACCCCAGATCGCAAACCTCAAATCCGAAATCCCAAACCTCAGATCCCAAACCTCAGTTCCGAAATCCCAAACCTCAGATCCCAAACCTCAAATCCCAAACTTCTAATCCGAGATAAAAAATCTCAGATCCCAAACCTCAGTTCCAAAATCCCAAACCTCAGATTCCAAACCTCAGTTCTGAAATCCCAAACCTCAGGTCCCGGATCCCAAATCTCAGATCTCATATACCCTAAACTCAAATACGGCAGAATTCCCAGAATCCCAATCTTCAGCATCTCCGTCTCCCATTGCCATCCTGGATCCCCGCAGCGCGCAGCCGGACACCTGAACTTCTCCCCTCTGGGCATCGGGTTTGTGGACGCCAGCGTTCAGCGGGGCGTCATCTCCAGGATGGTGGAGGAGATTCTGGCCACCCGCCTGATGGTGAAAGCGGCGATGAAGCGCTATGGCGGCAACGAGGTCTGTCTCTGTTAAAAGCTGCTGCCACTGCTGCTGAGGTTGGCATTCATCCAGAGTGATAAGCCGAGCCTCGCCCTCATTTCAGCCGCTGCTCAAACTGCTGGATGCTCGCCAGCTGGGCCTGAAGCTCATCGCGAATGTCACCTACGGGTACACGGCCGCCAGCTTCTCGGGCAGAATGCCGTGTGTTGAGGTGAGAGGCGCTTGCGGTCTGCTCTCTGGCACTGTGCTCAGCTAGTCCTCAGGCACTGTGCTCAGCTAGTCCTCAGGCACTGTGCTCAGCTAGTCCTCAGGCACTGTGCTCAGCTAGTCCTCAGGCACTGTGCTCAGCTAGTCCTCAGGCACTGTGCTCAGCTAGTCCTCAGGCACTGTGCTCAGCTAGTCCTCAGGCACTGTGCTCAGCTAGTCCTCAGGTACTGTGCTCAGCTAGTCCTCAGGCACTGTGCTCAGCTAGTCCTCAGGCACTGTGCTCAGCTAGTCCTCAGGCACTGTGCTCAGCTAGTCCTCAGGCACTGTGCTCAGCTAGTCCTCAGGCACTGTGCTCAGCTAGTCCTCAGGCACTGTGCTCAGCTAGTCCTCAGGCACTGTGCTCAGCTAGTCCTCAGGCACTGTGCTCAGCTAGTCCTCAGGTACTGTGCTCAGCTAGTCCTCAGGCACTGTGCTCAGCTAGTCCTCAGGCACTGTGCTCAGCTAGTCCTCAGGCACTGTGCTCAGCTAGTCCTCAGGCACTGTGCTCAGCTAGTCCTCAGGCACTGTGCTCAGCTAGTCCTCAGGCACTGTGCTCAGCTAGTCCTCAGGCACTGTGCTCAGCTAGTCCTCAGGCACTGTGCTCAGCTAGTCCTCAGGCACTGTGCTCAGCTAGTCCTCAGGCACTGTGCTCAGCTAGTCCTCAGGCACTGTGCTCAGCTAGTCCTCAGGTACTGTGCTCAGCTAGTCCTCAGGCACTGTGCTCAGCTAGTCCTCAGGCACTGTGCTCAGCTAGTCCTCAGGCACTGTGCTCAGCTAGTCCTCAGGCACTGTGCTCAGCTAGTCCTCAGGCACTGTGCTCAGCTAGTCCTCAGGCACTGTGCTCAGCTAGTCCTCAGGCACTGTGCTCAGCTAGTCCTCAGGCACTGTGCTCAGCTAGTCCTCAGGCACTGTGCTCAGCTAGTCCTCAGGCACTGTGCTCAGCTAGTCCTCAGGCACTGTGCTCAGCTAGTCCTCAGGCACTGTGCTCAGCTAGTCCTCAGGCACTGTGCTCAGCTAGTCCTCAGGCACTGTGCTCAGCTAGTCCTCAGGCACTGTGCTCAGCTAGTCCTCAGGCACTGTGCTCAGCTAGTTGTCTGGTACTTGCTCAGAGACTGTGCTCAGAGACTGTGCTCAGAGACTGTGCTCAGAGACTCTGCTCAGAGACTGTGCTCAGAGACTGCTCAGAGACTGTTCAGAGACTGTGTTTAGAGTCTGTGCTCAGAGACTGTGCTCAGAGACTGTCAAAGACTGTGCTCAGAAACTGTCAGAGACTGTGCTCAGAAACTGTGCTCATAGACTGTGCTTAGAGACTGTGCTCAGAGACTGTGCTCAGAGACTGTGCTCAGAGACTGTGCTCAGAGACTGTGCTCAGAGACTGTGCTCAGAGACTGCTCAGAGACTGTTCAGAGACTGTGTTTAGAGTCTGTGCTCAGAGACTGTGCTCAGAGACTGTCAAAGACTGTGCTCAGAAACTGTCAGAGACTGTGCTCAGAAACTGTGCTCATAGACTGTGCTCAGAGACTGTGCTCATAGACTGTGCTCAAAAACTGTGCTCATAGACTGTGCTCAGAGACTGTCAGAGACTGTGTTTAGAGTCTGTGCTCAGAGACTGCTCAGAAACTGTGCTCAGAAACTGTGCTCAGAGACTGAGACTGAGATCCCACTGCACTGTCAGCTTCCCCACCCGCCCTGCCGGCTGTCAGGTGGGTGACAGCATTGTCCGTAAGGCGCGGGAGACGCTGGAGCGGGCCATTGCGCTGGTGCAGGCGGAGCCGTCCTGGCGGGCCCAGGTGATCTACGGCGACACGGACAGCCTGTTCGTGCTGCTGCCGGGCCGCAGCCGTCGGGAAGCCTTTGAGATCGGGCAGGCGATGGCGCGGGCCGTCACGGCGGTGAACCCGAAGCCAGTGAAGCTGCGCTTCGAGAAGGTGTACCAGCCCTGCCTGCTGCTCACCAAGAAGCACTATGCCGGCTTCATGTACGAGACCGCCGACCAGCTGGAGCCAACCTTCGACGCCAAGGGCATCGAGACGGTGAGTGGACTGAATTTCCCAATTCCGAAGCCCAATTGGGGAAATCCCAATCTCTGATTTAAAATCCCGAATCCCAATCTGTAATTCGAAATCCCAAATCCCAGTCTCTGATTCCGAATCCCAAATCCAAAATCCCAATATCTGATTCAACATCCCCAATCCCAATCTCTGATTCGAAATCCCAAATCCCAATATCTGAGTGGAAATCCCAAATCCCAATCTCTGAGTTGAAATCCCAAATCCCAAATCCCTATCACTGAGTTGAAATCCCAAATCCCAATCTCTGAGTTGAAATCCCAAATCCCAAATCCCTATCACTGAGTTGAAATCCCAAATCCCAATATCTGATCCGAAATCCCAAATTTCAATCTCTGATTCAAAATCCCAATTCCCAATCTCTGATTTGAAATCCTCAAATCCCAATCTCTGATTCGAAATCCCAAATCCCAATCTCTGAGTTGAAATCCCACCCGTCCAGGTCCGCCGCGACAGCTGCCCCGCCGCAGGCCGCATCCTAGGCCGCAGCCTCCGGGAGCTACTCTCCAGTCTCGACCTGTCCGGGTGCGGCGAGTCGTTGAGTTCGAGCTGCACCGCCTGCACTGGGGCCGGTCGCCTCTGCAGGAGCTGATCATCGCCCGGGAGCACCGCGGCTGCAGGAACTACAGCGAGCGGGCGGCTGTGCCAGGCCTAGCCGTTGTCCGTCGCCGCCTCGCCGCCGACCCGAGGGCGGAGCCGCCGCTCGGCTACCGGGTGCAGTTTGTCGTGGTGCGGCCGTCCCAGCCGGGCCAGGGCCTCTGCGCCCGCGCCAGGTCCCCCGAGGAGCTTCTGGGTGCTGCCGGTGGCGGGGCCGGCGGACCCGAGTGCCTCGACCGGGACTATTATGCCAGCAAACAGGTGGGCTGAGAATAGATTATGATGGGGTTAAATTAGGGTGAGATTAGATTGGGGTGAGATTGGATTGGGTGAGATTGGATTGGGTGAGATTGGATTGGGGTGAGATTGGATTGAGTGAGTTTGGATTGGAGTGAGATTGGATTAAAGCGAGATTGGATTAGGGCGAGATTGGATTGGGTGAGATTGGATTGGGTGAGATTGGATTGGGTGAGATTGGATTGGGTGAGATTGGATTGGGGTGGGATTGGATTGGATTGGGTGAGATTGGATTGGGGTGGGATTGGATTGGGTGAGATTGGATTGGGGTGGGATTGGATTGGATTGGGTGAGATTGGATTGGGGTGGGATTGGATTGGGGTGAGATTAGATTAGGGCGAGATTGGATTGGGTGGGATTGGATTGGGGTGGGATTGGATTGGATTGGGTGAGATTGGATTGGGTGAGATTGGATTGGGGTGGGATTGGATTGGGGTGGGATTGGATTGGGTGGGATTGGATTGGGTGGGATTGGATTTGGATTGGATTGGATTGGGGTGGATTGGATTGGATTGGGGTGGGATTGGATTGGATTGGGTGAGATTTAATTGGGGTGATGTTTGATTGGGGTGGGGTTATAACAGTGAGGTTAGATCACAGATTAGTGAGACTCGCTTGGCGCTCCGCAGATTCTGCCGCCGCTCCACCGCGCCCTGTCGCTGCTCGGCGTCGACGTCTTCGCGTGGAACGCCGGCCTGGCGAAGCCCGGCGCCCTGGCGCGCCTCGGAGTCGGCGGCGGCGCCGGCGCCATCGGTCGCTTCCTCGGCCTGGGCAGCTGCGGCGCCTGCGGCCAACCCGGCGTCATCGCCAG
The DNA here is from genome assembly GCA_002269645.1 of Macrostomum lignano. Lineage (NCBI taxonomy): Eukaryota > Metazoa > Platyhelminthes > Macrostomidae > Macrostomum > Macrostomum lignano. The sequence goes on along the minus strand of NIVC01004108.1, from coordinate 53,236 downwards.
TGGCGCCTCGGCGCCGCCTCTCTGCGCCGAGTGCGCTCGCGTGCCCTGGGCTGTCGGCGCGGCGCTCCTCTCTGCGGCGGCCGGCGCCGAAGCGCGGGCAGCGCACCTTGCCGAGACCTGCGCCGTCTGCCAGTCCGGGTGTCTGGCTCCCCGTCTAGCACCGTTCGAAGCGTCGGCGAACGTCGACTGCCGCTCGGCGGATTGCCCGGTGGCCTTCGAGCGGTGGGCGGCCGGCAGCCCGGCGGCCCTGCGGCGGCTTGAAGAAATTCGTCAAATCGTCGAAGCACTTTTGTGACTGAAGCACTTTTGTGACTGAAGCACTTTTGTGACTGAAGCACTTTTGTGACTGAAGCACTTCTGTGACTGAGGCACTTCTGTGACTGAGGCACTTCTGTGACTGAGGCACTTCTGTGACTGAGGCACTTCTGTGACTGAGGCACTTCTGTGACTGAGGCACTTTTGTGACTGAAGCACTTCTGTGACTGAGGCACTTCTGTGACTGAGGCACTTCTGTGACTGAGGCACTTATCTGTGAATACGAGTATACTGAGGTTTCAGTATCATAACTCAATAAAAATAAATATATTGTGTTATAAATAAATGTATTTTGTATTTATGAGAATGAATTTTTATAATAAATATACTTTCATTGTACTTCGTACTTTGTATTTTACTCTCATTTGCCATAAAAATAAAGAAGCAAACGCGCCTGGAAACTAACAATAACGGATCTGGACTTCGACTTGGCAACGGAAGCCGGATGTAACATCCGAGGAAATTACTATTTTCGAAACAGGAAATTACTCAGCGAAACAGCCGAGCGCTAATCAGTGCCCGGGCGATAGATATTAATTATAATGATATTTTGTACACAAAAATTCTACACTTCTGCTTTTTGATTTGAAAAAGCAATCAAAATGTGTTAAATGCATGCACTGTCCTAGTGAACTAATATTTGTAGTTTTTAGTCCCTACGCAACAGTTACAGACAGGTGTAAGATGCTCTCTACATGGAGTGCAAACTGTATTTTAAGTAAAAACTCTTCAATTTACACTGCACTCGCAGGGGCGCTGCAGTGTCCGAACAAGCAGTCGGTCCGTCAGTCACGTGGATTTGAGTATAAATGTTTTTTAATGAGTATATTCCTGGTAGCCCTTGAACTCTAACTGACAGATCCACGAGCTTGCCAATTACTTCGTTACTGGCAACTGAGTTTCCAGAAAAGATGCAGGACGAGCTGAGACAGGCGTTTTCTATTGTCTTATCCCGGCACTCCATCGCTTGTTGCTATGGGCCTTCACGCCATGCTGTGAGGACTGGCTTTGCTTAAAAAAGCAGCCCATAATTTTTTGGGCTCGCGCGGCGGTTCTTGAGATAAGCCTGGCGATAGGGAGTGAGTCGCAGCAGCTCTGCATCCCTGCTCAACATTTACCTCTATCTATAGGCCTCCGTAAACGGTACGTTTCTACTGTTTGATCTGTACAGAATGATTCATCTCTGACGCGACGCTCTCTCGACCGTTTAGAAATCAAGTGACTACTCGTAGATTGATCGTAAAAATGAATCCACCTTTTCCCAATGTAAAAAGAAAATTTCTTATCATTTAGTACGACTCATACACAACAAGCAAGATATTTTCCCCAAATGAATTCCAGGAAATCGCAGTGAAAAGTACATAGTGATCCACGCCGCTCTGATTTTGCTGATGGCACAACAGCCCGCTGCACCCGAGGCCGCATCGCTTGGGCGAGAGTGGTCTCTTGGCCACGAGAGCCTCTCCGACTACGAGGCCGTGAGGTCGCTGCCTGTCCGAAGCGACTTAGAATGCACCGTGCGTGCCAGCAGAGACTCCGCTGTGCAGCTGGTGGCGTTCAACGCCAGCTCCGGCCTGTGCGCTCACTTCAGGTGCCGCCTGGGCCTGAGCCACTGCAGGAAGTGCCGCAATGCGAACAAGGGAGCTCAGCGAGTGTGGGTGAGTCACTCCGTTAGATGTGTCAGCATCACAGCCACGCTTTCACACAGAGTAGAAAAGCTGACACACCTGTTGTGTCACCTTGCAGACAGCCGGCAGTGACTGCTGGACCACCGTGCAGCACAGGGTGTCCGGCTCAGTGGACTTTTACCGCAACTGGACTCAGTACCAGAGCGAGTTCGGCGAGGGACCCGACGGAAACTACTGGATCGGTGAGTGCATCCCAGATCTGCTCCATTCGCTTCCTTTCCAACTCGGACTTCAATGACAAACACCGCCATGACGTCCGCATCTTCCCAGGCCTGAACTCTCTCCACGCTCTCACTGCTTCTGGTCCTCGGAAGCTGAGGATCCTGATGAAGGCGTGGAACGACTCTGAGCACTGGGCCGAGTACTCCAGCTTCTCCGTGGGTCCCGAGTCGGACAACTACCGGCTGAGCGTGTCCGGCTTCTCCGGCAGCGCCGGCATCGGCGACAGTCTCGCTCCCTGGAGCAACGGCATGCAGTTCAGCACAAAGGAAGCCGATCACGACATCAGCACTGACAACTGCGCAACGAAGTATAAAGGTGCCTGGTGGTTTACCAACTGTCACTGCGCCCACCTGAACGGAGAGTACAAAGACGCATCTGCCGCCATCGGAGGTGCTCATGCACAGGGAGTCATTTGGAAATCCAACTTCGGCTACTACTACTCGCTGATGGAGATCGAGATGCTGCTTCTGTAACAGCACCAGCATGATGGCATGGAAGATGCTGCTTCTGAAACTCAAAATCGAGCGCTCAAGCAGTCTCAAAGCAACTTTGAAAATTTGTCCAAACTGCAATACTTAGTTACCACGCAAAAAGAATCCGTCAGATGAAGCGCTCGATACTGATAGAGAAAATACACGGTACTGAATTCCCACCGATGTTAAGCATTCAACTTTTCAAATGCCTTCGAATCGATCCCGATAAATCTCACCCGCTGCTGGGTCTCGTCACGGAAAGCTAAGTAGAAGGACTCTCAAGTTGCGCAAATCTTCTTGTGGTCTCTTCTGATTTTTATGATTGCGCAGAGTTTAGCCTTACAGGCTGTGTCTTCAGCGCAGAATTAGCCAGTGGTCCATGGCTCTGTCTTCAGCACAGAATTAGCCAGTGGTCCATGGCTCTGTCTTCAGCACAGAATTAGCCAGTGGTCCATGGCTCTGTCTTCAGCACAGAATTAGCCAGTGGTCCATGGCTCTGTCTTCAGCACAGAATTAGCCAGTGGTCCATGATGTTGCTATTTAGAATCTCCGGGGCTCCGGCCAGTTTTGGGTGGCCGATCCGGAGTCTGCAAACGGTTTTGGGTCTCCGCGATAGGAGATCCATAACCCTTGTGGGAGCTCCGGGGCATGGTCAGGTCTCCCCATCCGGAGATCCTAAACCGGATTCTGTTGTCACCTTGGAGATTCTGCACCGTTTTGCTGATCTCCGTCACGAGTGCAAAAACTGAGGTTTGATTTGAGACCTCCGATATCCCCATTTTTATCACCGGAAATTATTATCTTTGAATTGTGTACAGTTACCTTCTCTTCGCCACTTAACAATGTTCATCGAGGCATAAATGGTAGTATAAATTGCTATCTAAATCAGTAATTTTTCCATTTCAAGACATTTTCCACATCAGAAAGCCAGATCAGGACAAAAATAGCAAGCTTTGGTAAACACGAGTAAATGTGTTGTCAATCCTTAATTTAGAATACAATTTTAACGAAAAACTGGAGATTCGCTCAACTCGTGCAATTTGCTATAATATCAGCTGACTTTCGTGCTCAATGGCTCATTAAAATGATGGGTTTCGACCTTTCGGCCCCCTTATGGGGAAGCCTTCTGGCCTCAGGTCTCAGAAATAAATTAATTAGAGTCCTGGCCCCCACTCCTGTCAGATGGTCAGCCCCATGGTAGCTTGATCGTGTGGCGAGCAGTCTAGGTCCTATAGCTAAGAGAGGGACAGCGAGAGACAAGCAGGGAGAAATTTGAAGGTAGAGATCAGCCAATCCGCAGACTAAGCTAACTCGCTGCCACCAGCCCGTGCGCCCTGGCTCACCACACCGGGACTCTCGAAATCGGGCTTCCGACTAGAAGGGGCTTTGCACTTACCTGCCAACAAGTGTCTTTTGCTGTCAATCTCGATGTCATAGCCGATGATAAGGGACACTGCTGGGACTTGATCGCATTGGCCATGCAGGTACAGAGGGGACTTGTGCAGGGAATTCTTGCAGTGGCGAGTCTATGGGGTAGCTACATGTACTATTACATTGCTAAATACGAAGATATGTACTTTTGGCCTTCAAGGCGCCAACTAGCCTCTCCTAGCGCTGATGATAGACTAACTCGAACTTCAGAGACCGCAGGATTCATTACCCGAGCCGCTTAACGATCCTAGAGTGCACAAAGTACATCTCTGGCGCCGATTTTGCACTTCTGGCAGTTTTGCTCACTGATTTGATAGATTGATCGACTGAGAACCGCCTTGCCATTGGTCCACTGTGACCGGCGCCTACTAGCTTAGCTACTCATCTGTGCCATCGGCGAACAAAGAAATAAAACCGATAAAAATAACTGTTAGATTTAACCTTCTCCTTAGATCACTTCACACTTCAGATTGAATTGGAGTTTAGACTACTAGCAGTATTATTAAGTGATTTCTGCCTCAGTAACAGCACTACTGAACAAAATGAGCAAAAGTGTGCGCCGAATCCAGCTACTGATACAGGAGACAGATAAGGGATCACCCAATCAAGCAAGTCTAGGTAGCCTCTCACCCAACCAATCAGAAACTCAACAGCCGGAGACCAGGTTATCCACAGTGACCGAATCGGCTTGATGCTTCGCAGCTGTAGACCCGGGATGATGCTGATGTCACAATCTTCGCAGATAGCTAGCAGGTGATGATCTTAACTTTGATGTTCGCTGCTGATGACCGGGGGGATTCGTCCTTGATGATGATGGGGGAAGTCGCAATCCGGGGATCAAGAAACGACGGCCACGCTCCGGGATGTCTCAAGCTAGGCTAAGGTCCCAGGAGGTTGAGGTCCGAGCGGGCCAAAAACACCGGTTTAAATAGCCGCCAACTGGACCGCAGTTTGTTATAATGGAACACGTCGATTCTGATTGGCTGAGCCGTTTTGCTAAAATGAGCGCCGAATTTTCTGATTGGCTAAGCTTGTTGCTACCCAGAATCACGTGACCGAGAGATCCTATCAGTTCCCACAGGGTCGTAAAAAGATGACAGGTGCGGCCATAAATCAATCAAAATCGCAACAGAATGATTTATGACTTTTCGCGTAGGATTGACAGAAATTAATGAAAAAATATACATTAGAAAGCTCTTATTAAATAGAAAGTGAAGATAATGAAGAGAAATCGCTAATCGGTAATCCCAAAGTACTTTTAGGGGTAAAACGCATAGCTGTCAAAGCTGTCACACGCTTGAGTGAACACGAACAATAGGCTCTGACCTCATAAATCTTGATGGCCTGTCAAAATGATGAGAAAAAAGCTACCGCCCGCATCCCCTCAGACCATCTGGCGCCCGCCTCAACACTGAGTGAGGCGCAGGTGGCTGTCAGACCAGCTTCGAAAGCGATGATTTATGACCCAAAAAGCTGCGCCTATGTTATTATGACTACTAGTATGACCAGACATTATATCTAGTATAGATTCTATGACTATTCGCAGAAAAAGGATAAAAATGCCCATTGCCCACTGTTAGTAGGCAAGTAAGTTTTGAGCCCATGTGCTAGCACGGGGTTTGGAAAAAAGTGCGTCCTCATCACAAATGAGAATACAGTTTTAGTATTTCATAGCGTTTTCATTTGAATGCCTACAATGTAGTTCTTTCCTTTTACCCCGATGAAAACGGTATCTAGGCCAAGAAGCGTCCCGGAGTCAAAGCGTCACCCCCCCCCTCCCCGAGTCGTTTCGGACGTGTTGCAGATGACAGGTCAAATAAGAAAGAAGTGATTCTAAACGACGCTAAAACGATGAGATATCACGGTACAAGTCGCCAAAAGGTCGTGAAAGAGTCGCCCCAGAATCACTTTGATGCGTTTTATTGTCTGGGACTCTGAAACGATGCAAATGAACACTCAGCTTTACTTGTAGCCTATTGAACTCTATAGTTGCACTCTCTAGCCTACTGAGTTATTATAAAGTTTGGAAAGTCTTGGACGACTTTTTGCGACTCTTTTACGCGTCGACAACTCACGTGACGCGCTTGTGAACCAACAGTCGCCTCTCCAACGCAATGGACGCGTTTGAGTCGTTAAAAGTCTCAAGAGTCGCCCCAGAGGCACAAGTCACTAGAGAGTTGTTTCCAACGTCTTTTTAGCGACTCTTGTCACGGTATGGTTTTTAACGAGTTCAAGTTAGAAGCTACATTCGTAGCAGGGCTGTGAGCACCCTGGCGCAGCGCACACGCGAAGGCGTATTCAGCATGCCAGTGAAGTATGAGACAGACTAGGCCCATGGGCTAAGGTCTGCGATGCTTCACGCCTGCCCCTATCTTCAGCAGGTCAAGGCTGGTGGGAGGTCTGCACCCTCTATTTGCCTCTGGCAGCCGCAGACCCCCCCCCCACGCTGTCTCGCAAGTCGACCCAGGGTACTCGTCCCCGCGTGTGTTCAAGGCAGTCCCTAGGGCTGCTGGACAGACTGGGCTCCGGCGCTGGCGACCCTATCCAGTGGCTTCGGCCGAATTTGGGTATGCGGGTCTGGCTCGCCAACCTGCAGGCCGTGGTACTGCTCAACGTACTCTCTAATGCCTAAGGTGTTGACCGTGCCGATGGGCTGGAAGGCCGGGGAGTAGTCCGGTCGCAAGCGGTCCCCCTCCTGGTGTCGGGCCAGCCTTGAGGGTGCTATTGGCCTACTGCCCGGTCAGGTGGAGCGGCCGGGTGGGTACCGCGCCCCTTTGAGGGTAGCCCACCAACCTTTTATCATGGCCTTCGAGCCGATTATGGATAACAAAGCTTTTTCTAGGGACGGGGACCCTTCTAAACCCCAACCTCAGTCCGAAGGACCGGCCGGCCCTGCTTGCAGATCCCAACCGACTGATTCAACTGTGGCAGATCCGACCAGAGCTACCAAACTCATAATACCCAAAGACCTGCCAGCTCCGCTGGTGGATCTAAGGGAACCGCGAGCTCTGAGCCTAAAGGACCGGCCAAATCTGGCAGATCCGATGAAGCTCAGCGGGCTCGGCTTGAGCGCAAACGCGCTAAACAACGCGCCAAAAGACAGGCCAAGAAGGGAGCTGCGGGGGCCAAAGCGGCGGCGTCCACCATGGATGCTGAAGCGACTGGCGTCCCAAGGCAACCAGACGGGCCGGCCGGTGGAAGCTCCGGTAGTTCAGCGGCGGCGCTCCCTGGAGATGCTGCTGCGGCTGCTGAGGCCGAAACCACGGCGCAACAAATGGCCACTGCCAACAAGGAGGTTCCTTCGGGAGCTACCTTTGCGGCGAAGGCCAAGGCCAAAATCCCGGGAGTGATCATCCAAGGTCGCGACCAGGACTGGACCACTGATCAGCTTCAAAAAGTGTGGAGTGCTGTTGACTCCTATCTGATTGAGCTGACTGTCGAGGAGGGAATCTCCATCGGCATTGAGCGGATGGTGCTGCGAAGCACATTCGTTCTTATTGCTCCTAGCAGCGAGGAGGACGCTCGGCAGCTGCTCCAGCGGCTACCAACGGTCTCCTTGGATGCTGACCTTGGCGGAGCTCTTTTTCTTCGCGAGGGCCAGCGTCCAAAGACGATACCCTATGTGGTTTTCGTCCCTGCTAAGAGCACCGCAGCTGGACCAGACGTTATTCGCCGGGTCCTACTGCGTCTGAACCCCGACCTCCCTGCTAGTGGACTGGTGTATCACCGTAAAGTCCGCAGGGGGGAGACGGGCAACTCAATTGTCCTCGGCCTTTCCAGCACTTGGGCGAGTCGGTACCCTAATGGATCCTCTTTCCAGCTGGGTGCCCTCAAGCTCAAGATGCGCCGAGGAAAGTCTGCCAAAGGGAAGGCTACTGCCAACCCCGGCATCTCCGGCAAGAGCGGGGCGCAGTCTAAGGCCCAAGGAAAGGCGCAAGCCGATCCCAAAGCCAAAGCTGCATCTCGCCCCTCTGCTAGCAGCAGTTCGGCGACCGCGGTAACGGCTCCGGCCAAGCCCCGGGAACCAAACCTGCCAGTCGGAGAAGGAGTTGAGGACGAGGCCGGGTCTTCGGAATCCGAGCTCTCCTCGGCCACCCTGGTGGGGTCTGAAGGTAAAGATGCAGGTGAGGAAGCTTCCTCCATCCTGTCATCGGAGCCTGAGGACTCTGCTGGGGGGGCCGGTGGGGGTGAGGAGGCCATGGACGTCGACCAACTCCCATCTCCCAGTCAAGCCCCAGCGGCCTGGGACGAGGACGATCTGTTGTCCAAGTCTCCTTGATGGCCCTGGGCTCTAGCCAGAAATTGCATTTAATACAGTATGACTAAGCTCCACGCTGCCAAAGGAGCGACATTCTGTCTGCAAATTAATTTACAGCATTGCGTATCTGCGTCAGTAAATCTGATGAAGATTGCTGAGCTGTACAGGCCAGGCCTCATCCTGATCCAGGAACCCTGGATGCGCAACGGTAAGTTGCCCAACATTCCCTCTGGCTACTCTGATTTTTATGTGTGTGGCCCGGGGAACAGCCGCCCTAGAGCGGCTATCCTCGCTGCTAGCCATCTCCAGGCTTGGCTGAGGACTGATCTCTCTGATGGAGACCTTTGCGTCATCCAATCTAATCATTTCTCTCCGCGTACGTGTCTTGTTGCCTCGGTTTATATCCCAGGCGACAGAGACCCTGCTCCTGAGAGTTTACTGCGCCTCGCGCAGTACTGCGAGTCCCAGAACGCTGAGCTGTGCTTAGGGGGCGACCTCAACGCGCACCACAAGCACTGGGGCAGCAAAGATACCAACACTAGAGGAGAGGAGCTTCTGGCCCTCATCTCTAACACAAACCTCATGCTCTGCAACCGCGGCAGCACTCCTACCTTTAATAATGGCAGATGGACCGAGGTCCTCGACGCCACACTCGTTACCCCAAGACTCTTTGACAGAGTTGAGGAGTGGAGAGTCTGGTCTGAGGAGCCCTCCCTGTCTGACCACTGCTTTATCGCCTTTAACATCGCGGACACTAAAACCCAGTCTCCGATCACTTGGAGACGCAATATCCGCAACACTGATTGGGCGGCCTACAAGGCTGCCCTTGATCTGCACCTGCAGGAACTCACGGACTTACGTCCGATTGAGACCTGCGAGGATGTGGATCATATGGCTGAGACGCTGACAGGTTGCATTATTGAAGCCTACGAAGCGGCTTGTCCTGCTCGCGCCTACAAAGGCAAGACCTCGGCGCCGTGGTGGAACCCGGAGCTGGGGAAACTCAGGCGGAAGGCCAAAAGCCTTCATCGCCGTGCCATGAAGACCGGAAACCCGGAGGACATGGAGCTTTTCCGGCAAGCCTCCCGCAATTTCAAATCTGAAGTGCGCAAGGCCAAGGAATGTAAGTGGCGCCAATTCTGCAATGAATTGGATCAAGACAGACCTACTTCTAGGCTTGTCAAGGCCCTTACAATGGACAAAATGTCCAAATTAGCCATGATCAAAAAAGATGATGGCTCTCTTACTAAAGACCCTGAAGAAGTGCTTCAGCATATGCTTAGCACATTCTTCCGAGGGTACCTACTGCTAGACCGGAGCCCAACCATTCGATGGATGGAGCCACCCTAGCGGCGGGCATTGTCACTGAAGACCTAATCGCTCGTGCGGTCAGAACCTTCAAACCCTTCAAATCTCCTGGACCTGATGGTATCTACCCTGTTCTCCTTCGTGAAGCAGCCAAGATACCCTCGTTCCTGAGACTCACCCGCAATCTTATGCGGGCCTCTATCCAGCTGGGATACGTTCCCAAATGCTGGACTGAAGCTCGGGTAGTCTTTATTCCCAAACCTGGGAAGGGTGACTACCAAAGCGTCAAGGCCTTCCGGCCTATTAGCTTAACGTCAGCAATGCTTAAGCTCACTGAGAGGCTTATTCTCTGGCGGCTGCTGTCCTGCGAGCTGACAGCGATGCCCCTCAGCAATAATCAGCACGCCTTCCGTACCGGGAGGTCGACTGACAGCGCCCTGCATGCGATTGTCGAGAAGATTGAAAGGGCGGTACTGGGTGACGGTTACGCTCTGGCTCTCTTTCTTGACATTGTTGGCGCCTTCGACAACGTTATCTTTGAAGCGTTTCAGAGGGCCCTTCAAAATCGCAAAGCTCATGCTACCCTCATACGGTGGATCATGTACATGATCTCCAACCGTACGGTCACTGCCCAACTTCTTGGGCAAACTGCCTCCACCAGAGTCTGTAAGGGTGGACCCCAAGGCGGAGTCCTCACCCCGACGCTCTGGAACCTGGTCATGGACGCTCTTTTGAGTGACTCCCGACCCGACCCCGTCTTCAAAGTCGGGTATGCTGATGACGTCACGGCCATTGTGGCAGGACCGTCTCCCAGCACGCTCAGGGATCTGATGCAGAGCTTTATCCGCAAAGCAGAATCCTGGGCCAATGACAATGGTCTGGAACTCTCTGAGCCCAAAACCGTTGCCATTATGTTTACCAGCAGACTACGCTGGAACATACGTCCTCTGCAGCTCTACGGCAGAGATATTGCCTTCGCGCACCAGACCAGATGTCTCGGGGTCACACTTGACCACCGGCTCAACTGGTCCTTCCACGTGAAAGCAAAAGCCAAGCGTGCCTCAGCCATCCTGGCCCAGCTCCGACGAGCACTTGGCACTTCTTGGGGTCTATCCCCAAAGCGGCTTTGGTGGATCTATACTTCCGTAGTTAGACCTGCCATTACGTACGCCTCTGTTGTCTGGGTTAGCGCTGCCCAGGTCAAAAGCCATGCAGACCTGCTCAACACGATCCAAGGCAGAGCGTGTAGGCTCATCTGCAACGCCACCAGGTCCACGCCCTTTGCTGGCATGGGGGCCTTCCTTAATCTTCCGCCTCTTGACCTCTTCATCAGGGGTGAGGCGGCTAGAACGACGCGGCGTCTAATAGATGCCGGCGTCAAATTCATTTACATGAGAGCACCTGCTAAGCGGAACCTTGTCCCGCATAGCGATCTGTGCCTCAACTTTCTCAACGAGTGTCAGGCCAATCGCGTCTTCACCGATGGCATTGCCTCAACGCTCAACCTGAGACAGCGCTACTCCGTAGCTATCGACTCGCGCGATAACATCAATGACCAATGGAACCCTGGTGAGCTTCATTGCTACACCGACGGTTCTAAGCAGTCAGCCAACACCGGCTTTGGTGTTGGAATCTTTCTGAACGGGAGGGTCATCGCTACCCACGCTCAATACACTGGGGTCAACTCCAGTGTTTTCCAAAATGAAGTTCTGGCCATCAGCTCCTGCACTGCAGAGCTTCTCGCCACTGGCGTTACTGGTAAGAACATCATTTTCCATTCGGACAGCCAAGCTGCCTTGCACGCCATCAGTGGCTGCAGCACCAACTCTGCTACAGTCCTCGACTGTATCAAACTCCTCAACGTGTTGGGTTCCGCCAACAAAATTACCCTTAAGTGGGTTCCGGGGCATGTGGGGATCCGAGGAAATGAGTTGGCTGACACCCTTGCAAAAGTTGGTGCCTCCGGCTCCTCTCTCGGCCCCGAACCTCTTGTCCCGATTCCTGGCTGTGTCATCGACTCGCGCATCAAAGCGTGGATCAGGACTCAGCACCGCTCGACTTGGGCGAACCGCACGAACTGCAGGCAATCCAGAGGCGCTGTCCCTCAGCCCTCTCACCAGCTCCGGAAGCTCCTCTTGCGCCTCTCGCGCAGAGACATCCGGGCTGCCACCATGACCCTCTCTGGTCACGGCTGCTTCTCCAGGCACCAGTACCTGCAGGGCAACGCCACCAACGCCACCTGTAGTTTCTGCAACTCAGGTGACGAAACCGCTGAGCATTTCGTCAGCATCTGTCCCGCCTTCACGCGGGCCAGACTCACTTACCTCGGGCCACACACATCTATTACTGAAGCGTGCAAACCCGAAAACTTTAATCAGCTCATGCGCTACCTTCGGGCCACCCGCAGGGCTGAACTCTCCTTTCCAGAGAGCACCATAGCTGCTGGCGACACTGGGGACCTCCCTGGGCGGCGCCAACCCTCCGTCCATAGCGACGCGTCGGCCGTTCAGGGACTAGCGGAATGGGCGCCCGCGCCTTCCCGCTGTGTCCCCCGGGACAGCCCTGCAGCTAAGTCAAGTAAGTCAAGTCTGGCGCAGCGCATTCGGTACTCTATACTCACGCATCTCGAGTGGGTTTACGAGGTGACTCATTTCGTTACTCTTTTGTTTAGAGAAAAATTGGTATCGATTTGTCCTGAGTGAGTGAGTTATATTCTAACATAAATGCACATCTTAGTTTGCATTATTCATGTAATCGTACATCGTATTGTTCACTTTTAGAACCTCAAATAATCGCTAACTTGGCCAGTTTGGGCCTCACTTATTTTTCTCGCTCAGCTGGAACCGCAGTCTTCAGACTTTACAACTCCCTTTTTCTCTCTTGAATATGTTCAAAAGTAGATTGGCTTTTGACCTCTTGAGTCACACTTGAGTAAAAAAATAGTGTGAAAATGAGGGGACGCCACTCAACTCGGACTCTATAGCACATTTTCCACGCTTATGATTATTAGTACATGCCTTTATTGCTGTATAGATATACCCACTTAACTCCGAATAATTATAACTGAAATATGAAAATGACCAGCGAATCCAACTAAACTAATGGTTTTAGAGCTGGTGTCTCGAGAAAAGCGCATTTTCAAAATTAATAAAAAATCACTAAAATCGCCGTTTTCAGGCCGATTTCACCCGTTTTAGCCAATTTTCACATATATTTTTGTGGATTTCAAAAGGGTGTGAGGGCATGAGGGCGAGAGCACCCTTTTTTAAAAAAGAGTTCTGAAACTGGGGGTCTGTGAAACATACTACAAGCCAATGCTCCCAACATGCCCTCACCCTCAGTGTCCAACCAACCCCCCCCCCCCTAAAAAAATCCACAGGTCTCCTTTCTTCCACACCCAACCAGCCCCTTCATTGTAAATTCCTAACCCTGGCAGTAGTAGTGTGATGAGTCACATCTTATTGCTCGCGAGTGACACTAAAAGATGTGGCTCATCCACTTGTGCCCCACTACTACTGCTCAGGCAGCTTCAGCTGCTCTCCGCACCGGACCGAGACGCCTCCCCCATGAAAGGCTGTTTGGAGGCTGCAGATGAATGACTATAGAAAACTCACAACTCTTCTAGCCTTCTATTGTACCATACTTTGCATCATTCACAATTCACCCATGGTGAACTCCCAGTCGGCTGGGCCCCCCGAAGCAGCCACCAACTGCGCCCCCGCCATCCAAGACGGACTCAGCGCCTTCGAATGCAGCCTGTCTGACTTCAATGAGCTGTAGTCGGCTGCAAGGCCAACCCCACTGCCTCTAAGAGAGGCAGCCCCTGTTGAAGGCGAGAGATTACCCTGGTTGCCATGGCGACCGCAGCTAAAACATGATTTCTTCCTCAGGGCTTTTATATTGGCTTGCAGCGCCTGCCTGCTGTGCGACTGCTTACTGAATTTTAAAGATTCTGAGAGATCACGGCAGAGTCAGCTTAACTGGTGAGTCTGTTGAGAAAAGGGCATGAGCTGGGCCTCCGGTCTCTACATCTCCCTCTACATCCGCTCTCTATACATCCCTCCGTCACCCTCCACAATATCATTCACCAGACCTGGAAATCCGCACTGAAGTGACAGCTTTCACCCACTACTCCACATTCAGAGCAAATGCAGCTCCAACCCGCTCGTCAAGTCGCTCTGCTGCTGCTGCTGCTGCTCGCTGCAGTCCCGCGTCACGTGACCGAAGCCGCCTCCTCTGTGCAGACGTGGCATTCCAGTCGCGAGAGCCTCTTTGACTACGAGGCCGTGAGGTCGCGCTCGGCTCGGAATGGGTTCGACTGCGCACTTTCAGCGAGCGGCGATTCCGCTGTGCAGCTGGTGGCATTCAACGCCAGCTCCGGCCTGTGGGCTCACTTCAGGTGCCGCCTGGGCCTGAGCCACTGCAGGAAGTGCCGCAATGCGAACAAGGGAGCTCAGCGAGTGTGGGTGAGTCACTCCGTTAGATGTGTCAGCATCACAGCCACGCTTTCACACAGAGTAGAAAAGCTGACACACCTGTTGTGTCACCTTGCAGACAGCCGGCAGTGACTGCTGGACCACCGTGCAGCACAGGGTGTCCGGCTCAGTGGACTTTTACCGCAACTGGACTCAGTACCAGAGCGAGTTCGGCGAGGGACCCGACGGAAACTACTGGATCGGTGAGTGCATCCCAGATCTGCTCCATTCGCTTCCTTTCCAACTCGGACTTCAATGACAAACACCGCCATGACGTCCGCATCTTCCCAGGCCTGAACTCTCTCCACGCTCTCACTGCTTCTGGTCCTCGGAAGCTGAGGATTCTGATGAAGGCGTGGAACGACTCTGAGCACTGGGCTGAGTACTCCAGCTTCTCCGTTGGTCCCGAGTCGGACAACTACCGGCTGAGCGTGTCCGGCTTCTCCGGCAGCGGCGGCATCGGCGACAGCCTCGCTCCCAGGAGCAACGGCATGCAGTTCAGCACGAAGGACGCCGACCACGACACCTACGCTAGCAACTGCGCAACAATTTATAAAGGTGCCTGGTGGTTTAGGAGCTGTTTCGCCACCCTGCCGAACGGAGAGTACAAAGACGCATCTGCTGCCATTGGAGGTGCTTTTGCACAGGGAGTCATTTGGCAATATAACTTCGGATTCTACTACTCGCTGATGGAGATCGAGATGCTGCTTCTGTAGCAGCACCAGCATGATGGCACAGAAGATTTCTGCTGCTGCAACTTGCAAAATCGAGCGCTCAAGCAGTTTTGAAGCAACATAGACGTTTTTGAAAATTTGTCCAAAACTTTTGTTGCGCAGCGAAGAAATCCGTCAGATAAAGCGCTCGATACTACTGACAATAAAGATACCCATGACAAGATCCCCTTTTGCATTCAAAAGCGATGGACTCCGACTTTTATTGCCTGCCGGAAAACTTCTGCACAGAATGGCCTTCAAAAGTTTGGAGAAACAGTGAGCAACTCTAACCCTTTCAATCGGATCCATCTCTCGGATGCACTCGCAGCCACTCTGAGCAGTTGGCACCTGAATTCATTTAAATTAACTTACCTATTAGTCTTAAAACAGGTCTCTTTTCTATCTGCATTTTTTCAAACCACAGACTTTGAGATGCATCACTGAGCAAAATGACCGGCTGGCAACAGAAGCCACTTCACAAAATTATTGGACGCACAAAACTCCTGCGTGCGCCACTGACCCAATTAACTGGTGCGGAACTGGGGCAGCTCTCTGAAAAAGCACTGCTTCAAATCCTTGCAAACTTGCTTTCAGATGAATTTGGAATCAACTACCTATCTACTTAGTGAGCCTATCTACCAGGTTGTCTCCCTATCTACCAGTTTGTCTCCCTATCTACCAGTTTGTCTCCCTATCTACCAGTTTGTCTCCCTATCTATCAGGTTGTCTCCCTATCTACCAGTTTTTCTCCCTATCTACCAGTTTGTCTCCCTATCTACCAGTTTGTCTCCCTATCTACCAGGTTGTCTCCCTATCTACCAGTTTTTCTCCCTATCTACCAGTTTGTCTCCCTATCTACCAGTTTGTCTCCCTATCTACCAGGTTGTCTCCCTATCTACCAGTTTTTCTCCCTATCTACCAGTTTGTCTCCCTATCTACCAGGTTGTCTCCCTATCTACCAGGTTGTCTCCCTATCTACCAGTTTGTCTCCCTATCTACCAGGTTGTCTCCCTATCTACCAGTTTTTCTCCCTATCTACCAGTTTGTCTCCCTATCTACCAGGTTGTCTCCCTATCTACCAGTTTGTCTCCCTATCTACCAGCCTCTCTCTATCCACGCTCTTACACATTTATCCTCTATCAATTATCTATCTCTAGCGACACCCGCACCCTACTCACCTCTATCGACTCTTTGAATTTGGACGCAAATCTGTCTCTGCGGATGCTGCAGATGTCTTCCCTTAGCCATCAGTTCGGCCCAGATGATGCTGAAGCTCTTTCTCGTCTCTGCCTCTCGCGGGTTCACAGAAGCCGACTCAAGCTCGTTTGCCCTCCTCAAATTTGTTAATATATCCTCTGCGGAAGCCGCTGCATTCAGTATCTGGAGACCTAGATTTTTCTAATGGAGAATCAGGAGATCTGGATATTTCTAATGGAGAATCTGGAGATCTGGATATTTCTAATGGGGAATCTGGAGACCTATATATTTCTAATGGGGAATCTGGAGACCTAGATATTTCTAATGGAGAATCTGGAGACCTAGATATTTCTAATGGAGAATCTGGAGATCTGGATATTTCTAATGGAGAATCTGGAGATCTGGATATTTCTAATGGAGAATCTGGAGATCTGGATATTTCTAATGCAGAATCTGGAGATCTGGATATTTCTAATGGAGAATCTGGAGATCTAGATATTTCTAATGGAGAATCTGGAGATCTAGATATTTCTAATGGAGAATGTGGAGATCTGGATATTTCTAATGGAGAATCTGGAGACCTAGATATTTCTAATGGAGAATCTGGAGATCTGGATATTTCTAATGGAGAATCTGGAGACCTGGATATTTCTAATGGAGAATCTGGAGATCTAATTATTTCTAATGGAGAATCTGGAGTTGTGGATATTTCTAATGGAGAATTTGGAGATCTAGATATTTCTAATGGAGAATCTGGAGTTGTGGATATTTCTAATGGAGAATCTGGAGATCTAATTATTTCTAATGGAGAATCTGGAGATCTAGATATTTCTAATGGAGAATCTGGAGATCTGGATATTTCTAATGGAGAATCTGGAGACCTGGATATTTCTAATGGAGAATCTGGAGATCTAATTATTTCTAATGGAGAATCTGGAGATCTGCATATTTCTAATGGAGAATCTGGAGATCTAGATATTTCTAATGGAGAATCTGGAGTTGTGGATATTTCTAATGGAGAATCTGGAGATCTAATTATTTCTAATGGAGAATCTGGAGATCTAGATATTTCTAATGGAGAATCTGCAGATCTGCATATTTCTAATGGAGAATCTGGAGATCTGCATATTTCTAATGGAGAATCTGGAGATCTAGATATTTCTAATGGAGAATCTGCAGATCTGGATATTTCTAATGAAGAATCTGCAGATCTGGATATTTTTAATGGAGAATCTGCAGATCTGGATATTTCTAATGGAGAATCTGGAGATCTGGATATTTCTAATGGAGAATCTGGAGATCTGGATATTTCTAATGGAGAATCTGTACATCTGGATATTTCTAATGGAGAATCTGGAGATCTGCATATTTCTAATGGAGAATCTGGAGATCTGGATATTTCTAATGGAGAATCTGGAGATCTGGATATTTCTAATGGAGAATCTGGAGATCTGGATATTTCTAATGGAGAATCTGGAGATCTGGATATTTCTAATGGAGAATCTGCAGATCTGGATATTTCTAATGGAGAATCTGGAGATCTGGATATTTCTAATGGAAAATCTGGAGATCTGGATATTTCTAATGGAGAATCTGGAGATCTGGATATTTCTAATGGAGAATCTGGAGATCTGGATATTTCTAATGGAGAATCTGGAGATCTGGATATTTCTAATGGAGAATCTGGAGATCTGGATATTTCTAATGGAGAATGTGGAGATCAGGATATTTCTAATGGAGAATCTGGAGATCTGGATATTTCTAATGTAGAATCTGGAGATCTGGATATTTCTAATGGAGAATCTGGAGATCTGGATATTTCTAATGGAGAATCTGGAGTTGTGGATATTTCTAATGGAGAATCTGGAGTTGTGGATATTTCTAATGGAGAATCTGGAGTTGTGGATATTTCTAATGGAGAATCTGGAGACCTAGATATTTCTAATGGAGAATCTGGAGATCTGGATATTTCTAATGAGCCCTATACAACATATGAAGCTCCTTTGCATGTTGGATCTATCAAACAACTCACCTTTAACTCGTGCCAGGACTTGTGGGAACTCAATGGCCAACGAGCTGGCTGACAGAATTAGAGGTGAAATTGATTGATTGATTACAGGCTGTTGGGAAAAGGCTTGAAAATAGGAAGACCAAGGAAAGAAGAGTGCAGACAGGGGGTGCGAAAGCAAAAAGTCACGGAGCCTTCAACGGCCATCATCATTCGAGCCCGTTCCCAGTTTCAGATTTGCTTCCAACAGGCTCTGAGTGAAGCAGTATGCCTGAGTGCTGTGGGCTTGCACGACTCACTGATTGAGGTCACCAAGCCCATGGGTTTGTGCTGGGGTTGGTTACGGGTGGGTGCTGGGGTTGGTTACAGGTGGGTGCTGGGGTTGGTTACAGATGGGTGCTGGGGTTGGTTACAGGTGGGTGCTGGGGTTGGTTACAGGTAGGTGCGTGGGTTGGTTACAGGTGGTTGCATGCTCGATAGGTTAAAGGTGGGTGCTGGGTTACAGGTGGGTGCTGGGTTACAGGTGGGTGCTGGGTTACAGGTGGGTGCTGGGTTACAGGTGGGTGCTGGGTTACAGGTGGGTGCTGGGTTACAGGTGGGTGCTGGGTTACAGGTGGGTGCTGGGTTACAGGTGGGTGCTGGGTTACAGGTGGGTGCTGGGTTACAGGTGGGTGCTGGGTTACAGGTGGGTGCTGGGTTACAGGTGGGTGCTGGGTTACAGGTGGGTGCTGGGTTACAGGTGGGTGCTGGGTTACAGGTGGGTGCTGGGTTACAGGTGGGTGCTGGGTTACAGGTGGGTGCTGGGTTACAGGTGGGTGCTGGGTTACAGGTGGGTGCTGGGTTACAGGTGGGTGCTGGGTTACAGGTGGGTGCTGGGTTACAGGTGGGTGCTGGGTTACAGGTGGGTGCTGGGTTACAGGTGGGTGCTGGGTTACAGGTGGGTGCTGGGTTACAGGTGGGTGCTGGGTTACAGGTGGGTGCTGGGTTACAGGTGGGTGCTGGGTTACAGGTGGGTGCTGGGTTACAGGTGGGTGCTGGGTTACAGGTGGGTGCTGGGTTACAGGTGGGTGCTGGGTTACAGGTGGGTGCTGGGTTACAGGTGGGTGCTGGGTTACAGGCGGATGCTGGGTTACAGGTGGGTGCTGGGTTACAGGTGGGTGCTGGGTTACAGGCGGATGCTGGGTTACAGGCGGATGCTGGGTTACAGGCGGATGCTGGGTTACAGGTGGGTGCTGGGTTACAGGTGGGTGCTGGGTTACAGGTGGGTGCTGGGTTACAGGTGGGTGCTGGGTTACAGGTGGGTGCTGGGTTACAGGTGGGTGCTGGGTTTCAGGAGGGTGCTGGGTTACAGGCGGATGCTGGGTTACAGGTGGGTGCTGGGTTACAGGTGGGTGCTGGGTTACAGGTGGGTGCTGGGTTACAGGTGGGTGCTGTGTTACAGGCGGATGGTGGGTTACAGGTGGATGCATATCGCATTTGAGCATTCAGTCACACGCTCAGGTAACTACTTGACCGCCAGTCTGACCCCCACAATCTAAGCCAGCCCCGCCTATCAAGGTAAGCGTACACCAGTGAATTACCTACCCTCCCTCTGTGCAACAGTAAAACATTTATTGCCCTCCTCCTATCCCCGCAGTGCATTCTTTCTCTCCTATGGTTTTGCATTGCCGCCTATCTCCCCAGTGCTGGTGCCGCAGCCTCCAACCTCGCTTCACTGAAAAACTATTCAATATTTTTCAATTCTAGCCCCAATAAAGTAAATGACTATCACCATCACGGACGAGCCCGGTGGGGAAAATAGGGAAGATGTCCCTGGCCGGCGCTACACAGGGAGGGAGATGGGGCCCGCAATGAGCCGAGCTGACAGCGCCTTCTGACCCAGAAATTAATGAGCTGCAGTCAGCTTCAGGCCATTCACTGCCTCTTTGAGGGACAACCCCTGTGGAAAGCTAGAGCTGCCTGGTTGCCATGGCGACCGCAGCTAAAACATGATCCCGCCTCGGGGCTTTTATATTGGCCTGCAGCTTCTGCCTGCTGTGAGACTGCAAACTGAATTTTGCAAAATCTGAGATAACCCAGCAGAGTCAACATAGCTGCTGAGTGTTGAGCACCTCTCCATCCGCTGTCTCCCTCAGAAAAAGCCTTTTACTAAAAAGAAGCAGCAGGTGAAATCCACAGTGAGGCGACGGCTTTCACCCACTACTCCATATTCAGAGAAAATGCAGCTCCAACCCGCTCGTCAAGTCGCTCTGCTGCTGCTGCTGCTCGCTGCAGTCCCGCATCACGTGACCGAAGCCGCCGCCTCCTCCTCCGAACAACCGTGGTGGTCGAATCTCGAGAGCCTCTCCGACTACGAGGCCGTGAGGTCGCTGCCTGTCCGAAGCGACTCTGAATGCGCCGTGCGTGCCAGCAGCGACTCCGCAGTGCAGCTGGTGGCGTTCGACGCCAGCTCCAGCCTGTGCGCTCACTTCAGGTGTCGCCTCGGCCTGAGCCACTGCAGGAAGTGCCGCAATGCGAACAAGGGAGCTCAGCGAGTGTGGGTGAGTCACTCCGTTAGATGTGTCAGCATCACAGCCACGCTTTTACGCAGAGCATAAAAGCTGGCACACCTTTTGTGTCACCTTGCAGACAGCCGGCAGTGACTGCTGGACCACCGTGCAGCACAGGGTGTCCGGCTCAGTGGACTTTTACCGCAACTGGACTCAGTACCAGAGCGAGTTCGGCGAGGGACCCGACGGAAACTACTGGATCGGTGAGTGCATCCCAGATCTGCTCCATTCGCTTCTTTTTCCAACTCGGACTTCAATGACAAACACCGCCATGACGTCCGCATCTTCCCAGGCCTGAACTCTCTCCACGCTCTCACTGCTTCTGGTCCTCGGAAGCTGAGGATCCTGATGAAGGCGTGGAACGACTCTGAGCACTGGGCTGAGTACTCCAGCTTCTCCGTGGGTCCCGAGTCCGACAACTACCGGCTGAGCGTGTCCGGCTTCTCCGGCAGCGCCGGCATCGGCGACAGTCTCGCTCCCGGAGCAACGGCATGCAGTTCAGCACGAAGGACGCCGATCACGACATCAGCACTGACAACTGCGCAACAATTTATAAAGGTGCCTGGTGGTTTAGGGGCTGTTTCGACACCCACCCGAACGGAGAGTACAAAGACGCATCTGCCGCCATCGGAGGTGCTCATGCAGAGGGAGTCATTTGGAGCTTTAATTTTGGCTTCTACTTCTCGCTGAAGGAGTTCGAGATGCTGCTTCTGTAACAGCACCAGCTGGATGGCACAGAAGATGCTGCTTCTGAAACTCAAAATCGAGCGCTCAAGCAGTTTCTAACCAACTTTAAAATTTTGAAAATTTGTCTAAACTAAAAAAAATTTTTTTAACGCAAAGAAATCCGTCAGATGGAGCGCTCGATACTGATCGAGAAAATACACAATACAAAATTTCCACCGATGTTAAGCGTTCAACTTTTCAAATGCCTTCGAATCGATCCCGATCAATCTCACCCGCTGCTGGGTCTCGTCAGGGAAAGCTAAGTAGAAGGACTCTCAAGTTGCGCAAATCTTCTTGTGACTCTCAGGTTGTCTCTTCTGATTTTTATGATTGCGCAGAATTACCCAGTTGTCCATGGCTCTGCCTTCAGCAGAGAATTAGCCGGTGCCCTGCTAAACACTGCTGCTGGTTCAAGTTTATTTTCATCAGGTTTCCCGTGAAACAATTTTGCACACCGACCAGAGCCGGGTCGGAGGGCGGGCCCGCGGAGAAACAGCCGATCAACAACGGCCGCGCACCCCCCTGGCAACGGGACGAGATCAGACCGGCCGGGAGACAAGCTGAAAATAGCTGGAGAGGCCCTTCCTGGAGATGAACAGAAGAATGCACCGTTGACGGGGAGGGACTGAATTTACAGTGAGGGCAGAGGCTTGGAAAAGGGGAGGCTGCATCCAACGCAACCAGGGCGTTCAAATCCCCACTCCGCCACCCCTGCAAGGGCAGAGCCGACCCCCCACCCCCTTAGCAACTGGCTAGTTTAGTGCTTTTGAGATATAGTTCGTTAGGGGCTGCGTCCCAACTCAAGGCATCGCAAATGCGCACCGTCTGAAGGCTACGTACGGCTGTTCAGTCCGAGGACTGGGGGGTCACCACTCACCACACACATCGTTGATTACCCTAGCTAATGCTGGCACCCATTTTACAGCTGAGTGAACTGAAGCAATGCAGAGTTAAGTGTTTAGCTTAGGGATGCAAATCGTTCCGAGTCAAACCCCGACGCTTGAGTACGTAGTGAGTCCGACCACTAGGCGAGAAATAGGTGCCAATCAAACGGCTATATTTATAGATTTTTACAAAAGCTTCCAGTTCTTCCAGACACGCATATCGGCTCGGAAAGCAATGAGCAGACATGTAAACATTTTGTTAAACACATTGAGTCTGAATTCGAAATTATCGTCTTTTGCATAATGAGTTTTTGCTAGTCATTATTTGAGAAGGTAAAATTCCAATTTACTTGGCAACAACATGGGCCCGTGAAGAGAGCTGAATCGCAACGGCTCTCTCAGGGAAATGCATTGCCGACACAGGAAGTTTGAAGTTTTTTAGTGATAAATTCGCAAAATCTCAGTCCTGGAATTCGTCTCTTTCAAAACCCCATTTTAGCGCTACGGAAAAATCCAAAGTCTACAAAATTGGTTTAACAAATGTGCGCTGGTAGCTCTACCATAGGTACTTTGCCAAACTGCATTTTTTCGACAAGCTTCCAATCCCCGATGCAACTGCCCCATCAATTTGCCTGTTTTAGCTCAAAAGCCAGCTCCAGCTCGCTGTTGACATCCAGCTCACAAACGCTCCACACAGGGCTTGAGAAGAAGGCCAAACTTGTTTTTCCCAAAACTTGGAGAGATTATCCCAGACTTGTGAGAACGAAATGAGCTCATATTTATGAGAATCATTCTTAATTAGATTACCTATTGGGTCTTACCAAAGGTTTGCCAAAGGTGCGATTGAACCATAAAAAAGTTATCAATGCCGTTTTTCTGATTTGGTTGGTGCACCCTGCATAATTCGAAGGTCCTGAGGTAAAATGCTGCGAATTTAATGCTAAAAAAGACAAAACTTCCTACATGCATGGCGAATGCATTTTGCAGCACAAATCCAAGTGTTGCGTCCTCCAACCCGTGTTGTCAATGTTGAGGCCTCCAATGAAATATGCACACGGGTTTTGAATGCCAGCAAAGCTAAGCCTGATGCCAGGAGAAGCTCTGCGTGTGCTGCCATTCGCGGTTTGACGACTCTCTGGGCTGGAACTGGTAGGCCCTGTTAGCGACAGACGCCGCTTGGCTGGCGTCAGCGGTCGATGCACTTTGGGCGCCGTTTGGTCTCGCATAGCGCAGCTCCAACGACTCCGCCGTGTGCCGCCTGTGGGTTGGCAGAGTACGTGTACACCTGACTGACCTGCTCTACCGAGGTAAGCCGACGTTACCTGACGTTGATGGAAAATGCAGGGTAATTTAAAG
This sequence comes from Macrostomum lignano, assembly GCA_002269645.1. Classification (NCBI taxonomy): domain Eukaryota; kingdom Metazoa; phylum Platyhelminthes; family Macrostomidae; genus Macrostomum; species Macrostomum lignano. The sequence continues at coordinate 29,633 of NIVC01004108.1, read as the reverse complement.
TACCCATCGCACCTCTACATTACACCGACGAATAACTTTATGGAATAACTAAGTCATTCGTCGGCTGAACGTCGGTGCATTGCAAAAGTACCCATGTCAGCGACGTCCATCAACCTCGATTGACGTATCCGACCTCAGATTTCTGTACAGTACAGACCAGAACCTGGTGGCACAGATACAAATGTCAGAACTTGTTTGGCAATAAGCAGACTTCACAGCCACTCACCCATTCTGTTCTCGATCGTCCAGGGGATAATTTACTGTCCGAGTGAGCGGATGCCTTAAAGTACTCTTCTTTAGGTAGAGAATAAAGCCGACAATAACTGCAATCATGATGCACAGCATCAGAACGATGGTGATCATCAGAACTAAGGAAACCTGAATGGGGGCGATATGTTTTAATACATATTGCATCTATTTCATTTTAACTCAGCCAAAGCATCATGCATCGTCGCTAAATTGCTTAAATTTACTCACCACTTTGATATTTAAAGCCGAGAAACGAAACTTAATCTGGGTTGGTTTGTTGATTTGATGGGATTCTGATGTATCTTTAATTACTGACGCCGATGTAGCGCCTGCCGCTGTGACCGTCGCTCTTGGAGAAGGTTTTGAGCTGTCACTTATTGAAGGGACAGAGTTTGAAAAGACTGTTGTTTTCGCAGGTATTGTTATCGCAGGTGTTGTTGCACGCGTGGTTTTCACAGGTGTTGTCGCAGGTGCTGTTGCATGTGTTGTTTTCGCAGGTATTGTTTTCGCAGGTGTTGTTGTAGCAGGTGTAGTTGTCGCAGGTGTTGTAGTCGCAGGTGCTGTTGTCGCAGGTGCTGTTGTCGCAGGTGTTGTTGTCGCAGGTGTTGTTGTCGCAGGTGTAGTTGTCGCAGGTGTTGTCGCAGGTGCTGTTGTCGCAGGTGCTGTTGTCGCAGGTGCTGTTGTCGCAGGTGGTGATGTCGCAGATGCTGTTGTCGCAGGTGCTGTTGTCGTAGATGCTGTTGTCGCATGTGTTGTTCTCGCAGGTGTTTTCGGAGGTGTTTTCGCAGATGTTCTTGTCGCACGTGTATTTGCAGGCGACGTATTTGAGAAGGGTTTTGTTGAAGCGGTTTTTATTGAATGAGATGCTGTTGAGCTTCCGTTGTGGCACCACGAGACGTTGCGATGGCACGGGTGAGTCTTCAGCTGACAGCGAGGTCCGGTGAAGTTCATCGGGCACTGGCAAACCGGCCGTCCTTGCAGGTCCTCCGAGCAGCTGCCTCCGTTCTGGCAGAAGGCCTGTCCCTGCCGCAGACACTTGTCTGACGGAGCGCAGCTGCCGTTGAGAGCCGTGTAGCCTGCAGGGCAGATCGCAGAGCCGTTGGGGCTGCAGCCGAACCTGGACGGGTCGCAGTGCACCGAACAGGCAGCTTGGTAGAAGTTCGGCCTGCACCCGATCCAGACAGCCAGTTTCAGGATGTGGCCATTGCTAGAGATCTCCGTAAGGTGCGATGACCAGCGGCTGTTTGCTGAGTTGTTAGCAAAAAATGGGAGCTCTGCGGCGTTGTAGGAGCGGTGCAAGCTGCACATGAGCTCATGCTCTCCGGGGTCTTTGTCCTTGACAGTGACCGACACTTGGACATTGTCAGTGGGCTTCAGATCCGATCCGGTGAAGTGAAACTCCAGAGGGTTGATAAGCTGGCCGATGAAATCGCCGAAGTGAATCACTCTCGGGCATTGTCGTAGTCAGACGAGACGAAGGTTGCCAGAATTTTCCTTGGCGTCGACACGGATATGAGAAAGTACGGGTCGCAGTGGTCACTTCCAAAGAAGCTCCGGTCGCAGCTGTCTCGGTCTCTTTGTCGATACGAGTCGAGCTTCACGTGTACTGCTCCAATTGTTGTTATTGAAGGCACTGCTGTTGTACGTTTTTTTGTGAAAGCAGCTGTAGGGATCGCAGTATAAGCAGATGTGGCTCTGTGTGAAGTCTCCTTAGCATGAGTAGCTAAACTGTAAGGTACTGTTGCTTCAGTGTTAGTATGGGGATTTCTGTTAGCTAATTGAGTCGCTGTGCTTGCAGCAGTAGATACTTTTGTGGCAGAACTGTCCAGTGCAACAGCTTTTGAAAGACTGGACGGAATCGAGGCTGTTGTGGCATAATTGATTTTCGAAGTTTTTTTAGTAGAGCCACTAAGTAGAGCTATGAATGTTGTCAGCTTGGTTGGTGCAAGGCCCTGTGCGAACGAGTCTGCAGTAGCAGTAGTTTTCGAGGCTTTAAAAGCTTTCGTGTGTCGAAGTGAATCGTCCAGTGCTGACTCTCGCTTCATCGAAGGCGTTTGCTGAAACTGGCACACAGCTCCTGAGAAGCCGCTCCTGCAGTCGCATCTGAAGCTGCCCACGGTGTTCACGCAGTCGCCATAGGAGCCGCAGAGACCTGCCACCAGGCGGCACTCGTCAACATCCTGGTCGCAGTGGTAGCCAGTGAATCCTTTGTCGCAGACGCACACCGATGAGCCGTTGCTGTTGAAAGTCTGGCAGCTTCCGTTGCGGCACCACGTGGCGTTGCGATGGCACGGGTGAGTCTCCAGCTGACAGTGAGGTCCGGTGAAGTTCATCGGGCACTGGCAAACCGGCCGTCCTTGCAGGTCCTCCGAGCAGCTGCCTCCGTTCTGGCAGAAGGCCTGTCCCTGCCGCAGACACTTGTCTGACGGAGCGCAGCTGCCGTTGAGAGCCGTGTAGCCTGCAGGGCAGATCGCAGAGCCGTTGGGGCTGCAGCCGAACCTGGACGGGTCGCAGTGCACCGAACAGGCAGCTTGGTAGAAGTTCGGCCTGCACCCGATCCAGACAGCCAGTTTCAGGATGTGGCCATTGCTAGAGATCTCAGTGAGCTGCGATGACCAGCGGCTGTTTGCTGAGTTGTTAGCAAAAAATGGGAGCTCTGCGGCGTTGTAGGAGCGGTGCAATCTGCACATGAGCTCATGCTCTCCGGGGTCTTTGTCCTTGACAGTGACCGACACTTGGACATTGTCAGTGGGCTTCAGATCCGATCCGGTGAAGTGAAACTCCAGAGGGTTGATAAGCTGGCCGATGAAATCTCCGAAGTGAATCACTGTCGGAGCATTGTCGTATTCAGACGAAACGAAGGTTGCCAGAATTTTCCTTGGCGTCGACACGGAGATGAGAAAGTACGGGTCGCAGTGGTCACTTCCAAAGAAGCTCCGGTCGCAGCTGCCTCGGTCTCTCTGTCGATACGAGTCGAATTTCACGTGTACTGCTCCACTCGCTGCGGACGAGCTTGCAAGCGGCTGAAATGACTGAAATGAATGGATCATGGGTTTGTTGGAGAACTGCTTCAAGACAACGAAAATCACTTAAAAAATCTGTCACTAACTTACCAAGAAGGCAGTAAGCCAAATTGCTATTAGATGTCTCGTGTCCATATTGAAACTCTAGGAGAGTCAAGTTGCGCAGGATAAACATTTTTAGCGTTGAATTTCTCTCTTATTAGCGCATAAACTTTCAATTTTTGGCCGGTTTGTTTATTAGTGGAGAGATAAACTCTGCTAGCATTACGAGCGCGTAGGGTAGAGACTGTGGCCCACTTTGTCTATTATAGAAAGAGCTTCGCATTTCCGACGTAGGTTTCAGTAAACGCTAAGAACATTGACAGTGCGTTTTTAGGCTTTTCTATCCTTTGCTTCGATCCTAAATTGGCTTGAAGGCTCTGTGATTCGCACCTGTTTAGGTTGAATTCATCTGCTTTTGGATTGCACAGTTTGATGTGCGCACTAAACAGATTGGCTCAATTTTATAAATAATAATGATGGTTTGATAAATATGCATTGCGGAATTTGTACTGAGCAACTTGGACAATTATATTGGAGGTCATGGTGCAAAGGCTGCGGAAACAAAAACAACATTTTCCCAGCAATTTAGACTCAACAATTGCAGTCTTCAAGTTCAATGACAATATTAGTACACTTCTGTTCAATTTCCTGATGTTGTAGCATTATAACTGTTGGAGCAATGAATCAATTAAATTCCAGTATACTTGGCAATTTTCAACAACTGCGATGAGCGGTCGCGAATCTGTGAGTATCTTTTAGAGAAGTTTAAAGTCACTTCTGGGGACTTTCGCTCCAATGCTCCAGTCTAGTGGTGAAAAACAATAAATACAAGATATACCGTACTTGTGCTACTGTTAGTAGAAAGTATCAATTTAAAAGGTTCGGAACTGTAAGTATTCACTCAAAAAAGCTGATGAAATACTGTTGATTAATTTCTGGCCAAACTGCTGCACATCAACCACTGGGCACTTTCTGGACATGCCCCTGCCTCCGTACATGAGCACTGCACACATACCAAAGCACTGTCCCCCAAATTCTCAGTGCAGCGAATGTGCATAAACCGCATTCTTAGCAGAGCCTATAGAGTCCATGAAAACGGATTCAAAAGAGTGTCTAACTGTAATTGTCTATCTATTTATCTATGGCCTGTGCATCAATGCCATTGTTTATCTATGGCCTGTGCATCAATGCCATTGTTTATCTATGGCCAGTGCATCAGTGCCATTGTTTATCTATGGCCTGTACATCAGTACCATTGTTTATCTATGGCCAGTGCATCAGTGCCATTGTTTATCTATGACCAGTGCATCAGTACTAGGGGTGTTCGGGTCGGCCATTTTTTCGGGGTTCGGGGTTTACCCCGAACCCGGTACCCATACCCCGAACCCCGAACCCCGTCCCGAACATTTCTTCCAACCCCGAACCCCGAACCCGGTACCAAAACCCGACCCGACCCCGAACGTAACCCCGAACATTTTCACGCTTATTTTGGTCAATCATTTTAATAAATTAATACACTTTTTCCACCGATAAAGGTACAATATTCATTTGTACTTCACTTCAATTGTAAGCCTTTTGGGCGTGACGTTAGCTCATGAATGACTTGGGACAAACACAGGTTTATATTTGTTGTATAAGTGTAAATGGTATACTTCTTGCAATGGGATTGGGATTGAGATGGAAGGAATACCAAGACCCAAGATCTAATTAGTAAGATACATGAAAGTTCACAACTAAAATCAGGACCATTTCGTACCTATACTTACAACGAAATTGCTTTCATAGTAATATTACATCTATGAGTTTATTTAAGCTGCAAAAATAGAGTACAATAAAATTAGATTATACCCTGTAGTGTAGATATCAGTAGAGATAGAACTAGAGCGATAAAGAGATAGCACAGATAAAACAAAGATACAATGAAACAGGAGAGTTAATCACAAATATATATTTATTTTTACTTTTGACTACAGTTAACAGTAAGTCAGTAGTTGTATAACAGAATTGCTATGTAAAAACTAAAGTGACGTCTTTACATAAAATTGTATGCTGATATGAGTAGGTAATCATTGTGATAATTGATTATTGGCGACTGATGCGTGGAGAATAATAGTGTATTTATAAATTTTAAGCTTCCTCATCCAATCCAGAAGTTCATTCCATGTTACACGTAGCACATGTAAAATTAATACTGAACGTAATTTTTTAAATCATCAACTGCAAGACTGAATGGGTCGAAAAACTACAATCGTTATTTACCAGAAAGTGTAAATGAATCCATGGTTCTATCTGCTATTTTCGTTTCAAATTGTATGTAAAATATAACTTAAGTTGTACCTGAAACTCAATGCATATCTTTCGCATTGTGGATTTTGCATAAGGAGTAAAAAGTGCTTGAAAATACTCTTGAGAATGATAATTGTTCAAAACCCCGAAAACTCCGAAAACCCGGTGGCCAAACCCGACCCGAACCCCGAACCCGGTACCCCTACCCCGAACCCCGAACCCGACCCGGAACACCTACCCCGAACCCCGAACCCGGTACCAAAACCCGACCCGAAACCCGACCCGACCCCGAACCCCGAACACCCCTAATCAGTACCATTGTTTATCTATGGCCTGTACATCAGTACCATTGTTTATCTATGGCCAGTGCATCAGTGCCAGTTTAACAGGGTTCAACAAGCATTAAACGCGGAACAAGGCAGAAAATACCTCTTGGATCTGTACGAATTAATATAATGTGGAAACTTGTACTTAAATAAGCTTGATTAGCCAATCATTTGGGACAGAGAGGAGTTAAAAAAAAACATCACTAATTTTCACTTGCATGTCCGAAATAGAATTTCGGATCAGGTGTGATTTTCTAATCAGTTTATGAAGTTCCAAAACTTTCGTTAAAAACAAAATCTGATGCTATTTTGACCATGCTCTCCCGGGTCGGAAAATGCAAATAATTTTACAAGATGCGCTAAAAAATCATTTTACCAGATTTTAACTGCTTTACTGGGTAACTTGCGATTTTTGTTGATAACCAGCTACTTTTAGAAACTGAAACTGAAATTGAGAGTGTCAGACGGTTGTCACAGCTGGAATGCTTCCAACCGTTTCATGTTTAATCGATAAATCATCTCTCACCCAAAACTACCAACTACATGGGCGAAAAACTATTTATAATTGAAAAATTCTAACATATCAACAGTTTAGAAGCTTAACTGTGAATTGCAATTAATTTAGCAGTACTCGCAGTGATAAAATCCATGAACAGGAAGACAGAAACATTTCAATTTTTACCACTAAACTAGCAAGCCTTGACATCTCAGCTATTCCCCCGTAAGCCGGATGTGCAACCGACAGCTCAGCCGCAGCTATTGCGCGGCGCATCTGAAGGCTGCGTACGGCTGTTCAGTTCAAGGACTGGGGGTCGCCACACACACCCTCAATTATCCAGCTAATGCTGGCACCCATTTTACAGCTGGGTGAACTGAAGCAATGCAGAGTTAAGTGTCTTGCTCAAGTATACAACTTTTAATTGCTACACTGTTGAATTGTCGACAGATCTTGATGTTGAGCCTCTCCGATAGCGTCACTATTGTTGCTGTCGTTCTCAGTGTTGTCTTCATGGCTTGTCAGGCTTCATCTAAACAATGTCCTCGTAGTCCAGGTCAATGTTCTCAGGCTGCCAGCTCTGCTGCTGCATCATCGGCTCGCGCTGATCAGCTGAGGTGACTGGCATAGTCACAATCGACGGTAGAGGCCTGAATGTCAGTAGGGGCGTTATTATTATTAATCGTGTAAATGCAACTCACCATGAGAGCAGTCCAGAACGAATAGCACCAACGGTGCCCCATGACTACGAAGAGGAAAAGGGGAAAGGAAGTGAAAGAAGATAAAGGGAGAGGATGGAAGAAGAACGTAACAAGACAAAGGAAAAAAGAATTGCCTAAAAAGCTGACCAAGGTGGTCTTTGAGACACACCTGGCTCTTGAAAATGGATGACTTGATGCCAGGATTAGCTAATGCTGCAGGTTGAGCATTCCATAATCTACAATTTGTGGAAAAGAAAGGAAGCTTTAACAGTATAAAGACCATTTCAAATGCACACATTTTTCCTTTGTCTGGATCTCCAAAAATATTCAGTCAATTGCCATGAAAATCCAGAACGCGGGCTAAAATTTTCCACTCTATTCGATGAAGCAACTTCGAGAATCACGAAAAATCGGCATCGTCGAGATATTCAACGATTCTCCTCGGGGTGTCTGGTGGCAAAAACCACCAACATTGGCAAAAATTTTCTGCTCACAAAATCTCATCATGAAACCACGTCGGCTCAACAAACTATGCATATCAGTCGCAGGGACTTTTGCTCTCAGCATCCCAGGCAACAGGGTCCCCTTCATCACCATCTGGAGCATCGGCGGCAACCGTCGGGACCTTCAACAAAAGCACCCGATCGGTATCTCAGAGACGGCTGCGTTCCCAAAACTGAAGTGGAAGAATCCTCTTCTGCATGCAGCATTCAGTCAGTAGACATAATCGGTGAATGAAATGGACGATGGCGACCCTCTAGGCTGGCCTGTAGACATTACAGGCGACCTTCGGGACCTTCAACGGAGTGCCACCACGCGGCCCCGATAAGCTGACACCGCCAACATCGTGCTTCTTCTATCAAGGCACCAAACCAGGCAGGTCTGCGTATTATACAGTGCTTTTGCACCATGTTAAATTCGAAACTGCCGAATATCGTCAGCGGAGGGCCGCAACGGACAAGCTCTACGGCATCCGACGCCTGTAGGTCAGCTGCGCCATCCTGTTCTTTCCGGGCCGTACCTCTGCGTCGACGAAACTCTGGTTGTCTACTGGGGTGTGAACTGTGACTTCACGGTCTTTCTAAGGAGAAGCCCGGTCGCAAAGGTGCCAAGCTGTTCCTGCTGACATCGGCTGGAAATCCAGAGATTCAGGATGACATGGACATCCGCTATGAGTTCAATGCGGAAATCTGCACTGGCAAAGGAACACTGCTGTCCACTACTTTTGCATTACAGGAATCCGATGCTCGGCCGGCCGAGGGCTCAAAGGTGTGGAGTGGTGAGCAAGTTGTTTACCGCTTGGCTGATCCATTCAGATGACACTGGTACAGGAAATGGGATTCATGTTTCTTGGAACAGAGATGCGCACTCGTGTTGGCCTGCCTCAGCGGTGGTCTCTGAGATACCGATCGGGTGCTTTTGTTGAAGGTCCCGATGCTTGCCGCCGATGCTCCAGACAGTGATGAAGGGGACCCTGGTGCCTGGGATGCTGAGAACAAAGGCATCTACGACAGATGGACCCAAATTATTGAGCCAATATGGATTCATCATAAAGGTCTATACAGTGTAGTGTTGGTTTTCCTTGCCACCAGTGTCTTCGACAAGAATTGTTTAATATCTCGACAATGCTGACGTCGGATGACTTTGAAGGTTAGTTCGTCGGAAAGGGCGGAAAATTTTGATCCATATGGTGGACTTTTGCGAAAATCGGTAGTTCGGTTTGCGAGCTATCGTGAAATGGGTCGTGTGTATTTGTAATGCACCCCCGTGGTCTTTCCCCATGGGGAAAAATAGCGTGGTCTTTCTACTGTTAAGGAGAAGCTGTGATGTTGCTGTCAGAGCGGAGACCTGATGGTGCGACTGTGGAGCAAAAGGAGGGAGGAGCTGCTGAAGTTCGCTGGCCTTGACCTTGCAGAAAGCTGTGGACAAAAGCCAGTACAGCAACAGTTCTGCGACTGTTAAGGCTGTATGGAGCCTGTATGGAGTCACCAGTGATCCTGGCAGCCTTCTGCTCGACACGGTCCAAAGCTAATAAGGATCTACGTTTGATAACGGACGTTCAACAGCCTCAGCTTCACGATTCAGTAGTAAATCAGGTAACTATCCAGCCTTACCTGCTAGCTCTGTTCGCGATGCTTTCCATTCGGATTCGGTAGACATTGTTCTGCAGTCTGCGCCGTACGCGCACAATGCACACCAACACAACGATCAGGATGGCTAACTTTGTCAGAGAGAGCGCCGACAGTGTCAGTTGAGTGGCTAACAGCACCTGAGGAAATACGTGTCAGGATGCGGTGCGGTTTAGTGCTTGCTACTCTTACATCCGTAATGAATACTTGCTGCTATGCAAAACTGTCGCTGCTTAATGCAACTGAGGAACTTACCGCAGAATAATCTTGTTTAAGACGCTCGGTAGCGACTGATTGAACTGATCTTCTGGTTGGTTTTGCTGTTGACATTGTTGACTGTTGTGATATCATCGGCTGAATTGAGGCTGATATGCCGCTTGTTGTCATGGCCGCTTGTGCTTTGGTAGGTCGTGCTGTAGTTTCTGGTTTTATGGCTCTTGGCGTTGTGGTTGTTAATGTTTTTGTCGGTGTTGTGGTTGTTGGTGTTATCGTTGTTGGTGTTGCTGTGGTTTTTAGAGCCCTGCTTGTTCGTTTTGTGGTGTTTGGTGTTGTGGTTGCTGGTATTATGGTTTTTGTTGTTATTGTGGTTGTTGGGTGGTTGTGGTTGTGGTTGTGTTTGTTGGTGTTTTGATTCTTGATGTTGTAGTTGTTGGTGTTGGTGTTGTAGTTGTAGTTGTTGGTGTTGTGGTTGTTGGTGTTGTGGTTGTTTTTGGTGTTTGTGTTGGTGTTGCTGTGGTTTTTAGAGCCCTGCTTGTTCGTTTTGTGGTGTTTGGTGTTGTGGTTGCTGGTATTCTGGTTTTTGTTGTTATTGTGGTTGTTGGGGTGGTTGTGGTTGTGGTTGTGTTTGTTGGTGTTTTGATTCTTGATGTTGTAGTTGTTGGTGTTGGTGTTGTAGTTGTAGTTGTTGGTGTTGTGGTTGTTGGTGTTGTGGTTGTTGTTGGTGTTTGTGTTTGTGTTGCTGTGGCTTTAAGAGCCCTGCTTGTTCGTTTTGTGGTGTTTGGTGTTGTGGTTGCTGGTATTCTGGTTTTTGTTGTTATTGTGGTTGTTGGGGTGGTTGTGGTTGTGTTTGTTAGTGTTTTGATTCTTGATGTTGTAGTTGTTGGTGTTATGTTTTTTGTTGGTGTTGTTTTTGTTGTTCGTATTGTGGTTGTAGTTTTTGGGGTGGTGGTGGTTGTGATTGTTGGTATTTTAGTTGTTGGCGTTGTGGTTATTGGTGTTGTAGTTATTGGTGTTGTGGTTGTTGGTGTGACTGCGGCTGTGGTTGTTGTTGAGGTTGATGTTGGAGTTGTGCTTGTTGGTGTTGTGCTTCTTGGTGTGATTGTGGTTGTGATTGCTGGTGTTTTAGTCGTTATTGTTGTGGTTTTTGGAGTTGTGGTTGTTTGTGTTGTGTTTGTTGGTATGGTTGTGGTTGTGATTGCTGGTGTTTTAGTTGTTGGTGTTGTGGTTGGTGGTGTTTTGGTTGTTGGTGTTGTGGTTGTTGGTGTTGTGGTTGTTGGTGTTGTTGTTTTTGGTGTTGTGGTTTTTGGTGTTGTGGTTGTTGGTGTTGTGTTTGTTGGTATGGTTGTGGTTGTGATTGCTGGTGTTTTAGTTGTTGGTGTTGTGGTTGGTGGTGTTTTGGTTGTTGGTGTTGTGGTTGTTGGTGTTGTGGTTGTTGGTGTTGTGGTTGTTGGTGTTGTGGTTGTTGGTGTTGTGGTTGTTGGTGTTGTGGTTGTTGGTGTTGTGGTTGTTGGTGTTGTGGTTGTTGGTGTTGTGGTTGTTGGTGTTGTGGTTGTTGGTGTTGTGGTTGTTGGCGGGGTGGTTCTGATTGCTGGTGTTTTAGTTTTTGGTGTTTTGGTTGTTAATGTGGTTGTGGTTTTGGCTGTTGGTACTGCTGTGGTTGTTAGCGTGTTTGTAGTTGTTGTTAGGGTTGTTGTAGCTTTTGTTGTCGATGTTGATGTTGTAGGTTTTGTGGTTGTAGTTTTGATTGTTGGTGTTGTATTTTTAAGTGTTGAGGTTGTTGGTGTTGCGGATTTTGGTGAGTAGATAGTCTCAAATGGTGGTGCGTTTGCTGTTGTTGTAGCTTCGGCTAACAGATTAGTTTCAAATCTGAAATATTTTTGGAAGAGAATGCACGGTTGATCGAAAGTACGCTGGTGTAAGACCAATAAACCAGTACTTATTATTAGAAATAGTTTGCAATTATTACTGACTAAGAAAAGAAGCTCGACTATAGTCGAGCTTTAAACTTAAACTTTAAACTTTAAACTTTAAACTATAGTCGAACTTTAAACTTTAAAAGCGGTTGGAAACACTCATCATAGCAGTTTGTAAAAATACATGCTATAAAGTTAGTGTTTTCAACCGCTTTTAAAGTTCTTAGAAATGTACATATATGATCAGTTATTTATTTTTTTCCAAAAGCTACGCAAACAATTCCAAAGCTCAAAAGAATTATTAAATTTATAATTTATAATTCAGATGGACATAGTTCATTAACGTGCAGCTTAATTAAATGTAATAATTAGGTAAATTGTTTTGAAAGCCTGGTGTTATGATGATAAAATTTACAAGCTGTACTTAAAGTGCTTTTTCATGCATGATATGCGACTGTAAAAAATTAGACATTTATACAGTTAAACTTTTAGCCTATAGGTTTAAAACGTAATTTACATTACAATGGTACATATTGAGCTCGAACGAGTTGCATTGAAGTGAATCTGCGTATTTTGATAAAAATTTACATTTATCTCTGGCTGAGATTTGATACAGTTAAAAACATGGATTAGGTATGCTTATGCTTACCGAGAAGCCGAAACAAATATTTGCGCCGTAAAAGTACAAAATAGAAGCAGAAAACGCACCATAGTTGTACTATCTAACAGTTCACATTTGCATAATTGATGGAACTAGTCAATCTATTCAATGCCTTTAATATATCGAATGAACGGATACTTTGACAAATTCATGAAAATTTTAAATAGTGCGTTATGCTAATTATCGTAGGATCTATAATAAACAAAAATTAGGTTTTTATTATCACTAACCCACGTAGTTTAGATAGTAAAAATATACAACGTGTATTGATTCGTTATGCTGTAAAACTGACTAAGAGTTTGTTCGTGTTGTTTTTCTCTGTCTTTTCGACTTAAATTTAAATTGGGGTAAATCCACGAAAACGCCCTGTGTTGGACTTCCGTCCGCCCCACGATGCTTGAAATACGAGCGCTCGTAGTATGACTAGGCTAGGCCTAAGACTAAGAGTGAAAGCACAATTATCTCATAAATTTATCTTGATTTTTGGAATGAATTCTTTCATACTCATTTATAAAAGAAACTGTAGAGACTGTAGATATTTCTACTTGGGCCTATAAGAATATTAGAATAAAAGATTTTACTTCATTTTTCAGTGAAAATGAAACCAGAAAAGCCTTTTGTTGCCATTGTTGTTACAGACAGTGTGATATGCTATAGTGGTCCCACTGTGCTGTATTCTTCAATCTATTTCCACCGTTTACCTAATTTTTTGCTTTTAAAAAAATAATAATAATGCATTGCATTCAGATTCATCAAATATAAATGGACCACTGCAAAGAAGTACATGTTGTGTGCGCAATCTGTAAATTAAACTGGCATGCGACTTTGTTATTTTTATTGAAAATGTGACTTAGTCTGATCCTTTTCTTTTACAGATTCCTTTATTTTTTATCTTTTTGCTTTTTTAAGTTCTTGTTATATTTTGCTTTTTTTGATTTCCTATTGCTAATTTTTCTTTTTCCTTTGCATTTCTTTTCTTTCTTGTCTTTTTACTTTTTTGGTCATCTGTTTCACAACTTATTCTTGGTTTTTAAATTTATATTGGTTAGATAAGCTAGGTTGGCTAGTAGTTGTATATTTATAAAGTTATAATAATTTATTTGATTATTTGAATATTAGAGCTTATTTATCATTAGATAATATAAATTATTAGATTATAATTAGATTACTTTCTAATTAATATATTAATAGAGATTTTCATGTCAAAAATCATAAAACTAGTGCAAAATTATTTTTTGTTTATTATATTGTCAAACATTGGCTTTAAAAGTTCTTAAAATAAGTTGTATAACTAGATAAGTACTAGATAAGTATTAGGCATAAAAAGTTATCTTTATTAGCTTGTCTAGCTAGGTCTAGGAGTAGATGTTTATTAATAATAGTTTGCTATTAGTATTATTATTGAGTATATATTTTTTTGCCACTTTATAATCTCCCATGTTAAATCCTATAAATATTTAAAATAATATCTGTATAAATATTCAGTAATAAAATCTTTCAGTTTTAGGTTTGGCAGTATAGTAGTATATACGATACAAAATACCCAGCAAACCATTCTCACCATTGCAAACAATTTAACCCTTTATCAGTGTGAAATGGCCTGTTTCCCTTCATTTTCGCTCGTCTTCACTTCGCTCAACTCGCTTCGCTCATCCTCGCTTCATTTCGGTCAAACAGGCCATTTCACACTTACAACGATTAATTCTTTTTGAATGGTGAGAACACGCTCTCGTCGTTCGCTTTGGTTTGCTGGGTATTTTGTATCGTCAACGCTTCCAACTCTCTCCAACACACACAAACTTTCTAGAACCCGTCGCACGCGCCGCAGGCGCTAAGGGTCGGAAAGAATAGAAGCTATTTATAGTCAGTTCACCTACCCACCCAACATTCCATTTAGACCAGATTTTAGACCAAACAAAACTAGACTATCGTTTTGGTTTTCGTTTTCAAAAATTTGGTCTAAAATCTGGTCTAAATGGAATGCAGACAATCTTTTTCTGTTACTAAAAATAGAACAAAAAATGACACACGTTACACATATGCAAAATCTGAATGAATTGCAGGTAGGAGACCCAGTTGAATACCGAGGTGAGGGGCTTTTTGATGTGGTTGGAACAGCAGCAAATTTTGTTAAAGACAATATGGGGCTTATAGGGCAAGCTGGCTCCGCAGCAGGTTCTATAACAAATGCTGTAAAAGGAGGAATTGAAGCAGCTAGAGCGGCAGAAGAACTAAAGAAATTGAGAGAATTTAACGATACCCTCTCACAGATAAAAGCAATAAAAGATTTGAAATTAGCACAGGAAGCAACCCAAGCCGCACAACCAACAGAAACCCCCACGAAAAGCGCACCAATAAGTAATAAAGATATTCAGGATTTTAATAAAATGTTAAATACTATTAAAGGTGGAAAAGGATTAAAGAAATTTTAACAATATAAAAATGGGCTCAGTTAATGATGATGAAAACCGGTTATATTTTATAGGAGAAATTGTAGATACTTTAGATCTTGATGATAATAAGCAAACCCACACAATGTTAAAAAGATTGGATCGATTAGGTAAAAAGTTTGACTACGACATCGATACATTTAAACTCGCAGCAAAATATGCACAAGAAGGAAGGCCAATATCCTTTAAGAATCGCGGCAGAAATTATAGGTTGACAGACTCTGATGTGAAATTTTTAATGGAGACTCACACTAAAAAGGACGGTGGATTACTACCCATTCTACCGCTTCTTTTAGGGCTTGGCGCAGCTGGAGCAGTCGGTTTAGCCGGAAAAAGAATTCATGATAATGTAAAACAGCTAGGAGAGTTAAGAGCGAAACAGGGGGGAATCTTACCCCTTGCAGCTTTGCTCCCAATAATTTTTGCAGGAATTGGAGCAGCTGGAGGAGTTGCTGGCGGAGCAGCTGGAATTGCAAAAGCAGTAAATGACAAAAAAGCTGCGGACGAAAAAGCCAAACGAGATGCAGAATTTCAAAGACAGCAAATAACGCAGGACGCACAATTTAAACAAAAACTTATCGATACAATTAATAGTAGTTCAGCAACAGCTGAGCAAAAAAGAAATGCAGAAGCTAGGTTATCAGCTGGAAAAGGGTTAATACTAAAAGGATCAAATCATGGCAATGGTTTACTTTTACAAGGAACAACCCAAGGAAGTGGAGTTGTCGCAGATAAACTACATGAATTTGGCCAAACTTTAGAAAAAACGGGTGAGAAAGCTAAAGGATTTTTTGACAATATTGGATCCAATTTTAGACCAGCAGTTCAGAAGATTTTTACTAAATTAGGAAAAGATTTTAACATCATTGAAAAACATGATGGAAGCGGATTATATCTCGAAATGAGACCAAAAGCAGGTTCAGGAATTTTCTTAAATTCAAACGTTATGGGCAATGGATTGCTATTACCAAAAGCAGATCTCGAATAGGCTCCTGGGGGTAGGGTCTGGACACCAAAAACGCAAAATTAAAAAATCAATAATTCAAACATTATATAAATTATATTCTATAAAATGGAACAAAGATTGACCCCAGATCAGATTCGACAACTTCTTGCAAATGAGCGCCAACAGTTCAATCGATTACAAAGACAGATTGAACAAATTGAACAGCGCCAAAGACAACAACGCCGCCAAAGAGCAAGAGAAAGACAGAGAGAAAGGCAGAGAGAAAGAGAAATACAAGACCAACAAATAAATGCATTAGCAAATAATATAAGGGCAGAATATGAAATGAAGCGATTAATAGAAAAGGCTGAATATGAAAAAAGAATAGCAGAATTAGAAAAAAACCAAAAGAAACCCACACGTCGGAAACCTCGGAATAAATCGGATGAAAAACCATTAGATGAGTTTATTAGGGTTTATCGATTTGAACCAATGCAGAATGTCTTAGATTTTATTGAAACCCAGCTATCAAACGGATATGCTGTTGAAATTACTAATGCGAGGGTACAATATTTTTATAATAAAACCGGAGATGATCGTGAAGAGATTAATCAATACTTAGCAACATTTTATAATATAAGTCAATTTCAAGCTTGGTTTAAGCATTTGGTAGAAAATTACGACATGAATTTAAGTGTGTTTTCTGGAAGACTTAAAATGACACCAAACGAAATTACACTTAAACACGAAAGGTCAAAGCAGGGTATGGGAACAAATGTCATGTGTGAAATTGCAGAGTATAAAGATGAGTACTGTTACATACCTAGTGATGGAAATTGTTTCTATAAGTGTGTTCAGTTTATTTATGGTGATAAAGCCCCACGCAAAGACGAATATGGTGCTTGGTTGTACGACTCAAGAACTCAAAGAGGTTTAATGACAAATTCAAGAATTGGAAGATTCAACGAACATTTTAATCTTAGTATAGGGCTGTACAACACCAAAAATCGTGGCATTGAACCAAAGTCTCAAAGAGGGATTCACCACGATTGGTTATTAATAAATTACTTTCACACACCCGATTATCACATTGGTCATTATTGTCTTATATCAAATAAACAACGAGGAATCGCCCTCGAACGGATAAAAGACAATTATAAAGTTGTATATAAAAACCCAACGCTCGAAAATGTTAAGGAGCTAAAAATGTTCAACACACCCACAAATCCCAATAAATCAAACGTATATATATTTGATTTTGAAACATATTTAAATTATAATCAACAAGCATGTCCGTATGCGGTTGGTCTTTTAAACTATAACGACTTTTCTAATAAGTGTAATGAAACCCCAGAGCAAATAAAGAAACTAACTAAGATCTTGATATCAGATCGCGGTTGTGATTTTCAAACAGATGGAGATAAGGTTGACCGTGCCGAAGGTTCGCAACCAAAGGTTGATTGTGTTAGAAAAATGTTTAAATACCTTGGTACAGTTAGGTCAAAAAAGATTGTTTTGATCGCGCATAACTCATCCCGCTTCGATTCATACATACCACTATTTTGTAATATAAAACCAATTAAAATTCTCAAAACCCCAAGAGGAATATTATCAATAACTTTTGTAAACGATTACGCGTCAAAAGAGGTTAGCGCATTTATAAACAAAGATAAGAAGAAGAATCATAAGGATTCGAAACAAACCATTACGATGCTTTGTTCATATCAACATGCATCAATGAGTTTAAAAAAGTTTTGCTCATCAATGACAATTAGAGAGGATTTGCGAAAGACCTCAATGGTTCACGACATTACCGAACACGACTATTTAGAGCGCATGGACGAATGGTATGAATATTTACAATTTGATCTTATTTCTTTATGCGCCTGTATTCATAAGTATAATGAAATAGCATATGAAATTGGAGGAATGACAATGTTCGATACTCTTACCTGTTCAAGTTTAACATTAAAATGTTGGTTTAAAGATTTTGTTAGAGTTGAAGACAAAATGAAACAATATCTAAAGACAGAAGAAAAAACTAATTACATTAAAAAAGTTGAAGAAATAATATCTCCGTTGAAAATAGAGGATTATTTTGACTTAAGCAAACTTGAAAAAGCAAAATACCAAACACTATTAAGAAAAGAATTTTCAGTTCACTCTCATACCAATCCTTATATACGAAGGTTTATGCGGGACGCAGTCAAAGGAGGCAGGGTATTTGCACTAATAAATAAATATGAAAGCGACTGTTTTCAAACAATTGTAGACGTTGTAAAAGCCCATTTAAAAACACCAACAAGCGACCCATGCGAGGTTATATCATCTTATATCAAAAGCGATATGGAAGAAAAAAAGAAAATCGCAATTAAACTAAAAAAGCAATTGGGTACCGTATCAGATTGTTTAATGAATTTTGATGGAGTTTCGTTGTACCCATCTGCCATGTCTGATAAGGATAGTGAATATCCAAGAGCAGAAACAGCAAGAGTTTTTGATATAAGCGAGGAAAAAGATTTCTTGGCACAATTTAATTCACAAACCTTTCGACCAAAAACAGCGGTTTTAAAGATTATGTATGAGAATCCTAACACCGTTTTTCTTCAACATCTCCCATCGAAAGATAAAGAGAAATTTTATAATCCGGAAACAAAAGCAAACGAAACAAAAACATTAAATAGGTTTAGAAACGGAAAAGTAATTGACACCTTATGTTCCGTAGATATACAAGAAATTGTAAGAATGGGTGGAAAAATATTAAAGATATATAGTGGAATTGTATATGAAAAAAATTACGATTTCTCTCCGTTTCAGAATTATATTACAAATCTTTTTGAAATGAGAAAAGTATTTAAAAAAGAAAATAACGAGGCAGGTTCTGAATTGGTAAAAACACTATTAAATTCATTATATGGCAAAACAGTTCAAAGAGACATTACTTTCACAACACATCTCTGGAATTTGCAAACATTAAAAACCGAATACGATGACACAATCAAATCATATGAGAAAATATGTGACGATTTATATTATGTTGAAAAAAATAAAGACACGCAAGAATATGTAGATGAGGAAGAGGAAAGCCTATAACAAGCCTTTGTCCAGCACAATTAGGAATATTTATCTTAGCTCATTCAAGAAGGATCATGAATAATTTTATTACCTCTATAGAGGGCTCAAAGACTCCAGAAATTTATTACGGCGATACAGATTCGTTATATATACATAAAAAACATTGGGACACATTAAATAAAAACGGGCACGTTGGAAATAACTTAAGTCAAGGAAAAAATGATTATGGAGAGGGTGGAATTATATTCGGTTATTTTATCGCTCCTAAAATTAAATATTGTCTTTTATTGAAAGACGATTTTATTATGGAAGAGAAAAAAACATTTAAAGGATGTGCAAACGATAAGATTAATTTTGCATCGTTTAAAACTTTATATGATGGACAGTCAATAAAAGTAAATAATAATGCTCCGTGGAAACGATCATTTGAAGGTGGTATAACAATTCCTCAAAGCGGATCAACAATATCAAAAACATATACCTCTACGATAAACACATTTAAAAGAGAAAAACCGGATAAAAACGGAGTTATGAAACCATTCTTTAAAAACTATTTTGATGACAAACCACAGCATGAACATCAATTGAATATTATAACAGTTTACTATTTGACGTTGACTATAATTGTTTTGAGTTCGATATTGATGAATTAGCACTTGAAAAAAACTAAAGCATGTAATTGTTTAAGCAAATCATTAACTTCAATTTCATATATATATATTATTGAGCACCAATTATCCTCACAGTCGGCAGGGTAACTTAAACAATCCTTTATTTTTTTCCTAAGTTTTTTTATTTTTCTAACCAATCTATCTATTTCAATTTCAATTACTATTTCAGCATAAACAATATCTTGTCTTAAAAAACGTTTTCTTTTATCTATCTCATATCGGATGGGAAACATATCGTCCCCATACTCATGATATTTCTGAGATATAATTATATTTATTTTTTTATTAATATCATTAAGTTCACGCTCTTTAGTGATAAGGATTTTTATCGTATCCATTTTCTTATAAAAAATTTAAACTTAAAAAATTTATTCGGGTCATCCTCCCAAACAGCCGCCAATTTTACAGTCCTATCACTCTTTTTATTATTTGTTTGTTTTAGTTTAAATTGCAATCCACCCTCGTTGCAGTATTTCATAACAAACGCTTTAGGTTTATTAATAACTAAAACAGGAAAATTTTTAACATCATCTCCGCTTAGACATAAAATTTTTTGCCCATCTAATTGTAAAAATATTGATTGAAGCCCAATAAATTTAACCTGTCTCAAACATATAATATTATATTCTTTATTCTCCAACATATTGGGTGTGAGATAATTAATCACATTAGAATCGGTTTTGAACCAGCTCTCCATTTTTAATCTAAAAAAATAACAAAAAAAATGAAAGACATTTATGTTTGTAATAAATGTAATGTGACTATGCACAGAGGGCAAACAGCAAACGGAGATATATATCATATGTGTTATTCATGTTCTAAAATATATCAATTTGAAAAAACAAAAAAGATTGAAAACTCATATTACTATTTTAAAAATACAATTTTAAGAAATCTTACAAGAGACATTTCTGATCCAATTTTAATTCCCGGAAATAATGTTTATTTATATAATAACTTTTTCCATTTAAATAAAGGAAAGGGATTAAGTTCGAAAGACTCTGAAAGGATTTTAATTTTAGTTGGATATTATTTCAATTTTCTTATTCGAGAGAATACAAAGTTTATAAGGATAGGTAACATACCTAACGAAATGTTACTGAAAAAGTCATTGGAATTTTTATGTATTGATAAAAAATTTAAACCTAGAATCAGAAGAGAGTTACCACTTTGGGAAGAATATATAACATATGCATTAAATAAATTAAACAACCTGAAGTTCTACCGCACTTCCTGACCGCGGGCTTTGTGCCCCAGTAGCAATAGTTTCAGGTTCGTAAATGCCTAATGTTTCTATAGGTGGAGCTTTGGGTTTATCGAGTCTCAACTCTTTTAATTCCATATCGGTAAAAGTTTCAACATCTAAAATTCTATTTCTATCTTTTAAATATTTTTCATATAATTCAACCGCGGTTGATAATTCATGAATCGTTATCTCTCCGTCATCCAATATTTTTTGCACATATAAATATAATTGATTTTTATATTGTTTTGCAACATCTCTTAAAGATTTATATTTTTCCTTTCTTTTTTTAAGATATAATTTAATTGCTAAAAGTATTGATAAGTTCCTGATCAATTCAAAACCTGATATTGAGCCAATTGAAATACCTAAAAATAATTGAGATAAATTAAGAGTTGGAATAGATTGTAAAATACCTAAAACGATTACACATAACATTGATAAGCTTCCAAATCCAATATTGAAAAAGTCCATATTTCTTATATGGTTTGAAACTCTTCTTACTTTTTTAGCATATAAATCATAATCATAATTTATTCGATCAACATTACTCAACATCTGGCCTTTACGTTGGTTGAACCGGTCGCGTTCCCATTTATCTGCTTCAGATACCGACATTCTCGTCTATTTTTAATAGCACCAAAATGAATTCCCCGCGCTCTTTGGGGATTTGTCCCGAGCTCAATAGGTATTGTATTGGAGTTATTCTTTCTTTTTTCTCCCATTTAAATCCTATTTTCCAAAACTCTTGAAGTATAATATGATTTTTTAATAACTTAATTAATTCTTGAAGCTTCTTATTATCCTGAACATTTACAGTACTAAATAAAAATTTGGTATGAGATTTGAATGTTTTTATATTTGATTCTTGTTTAGGAATAGGAATAATAACATTATTTTGCCGCATCGATGGAGTTCTACTAAAAGCCATTTTATATATAAATATTTAAGTTATTTCGGTTTGTGGCCGTTCCAAATATGCGGTCGCAGCAAAATCATATCCTGCTGATGTGCTACCACAAACGGCTGCCACGAATAAAATGTGCGGCATCTGCTCCTCCAGTTCGAGCACCAAAACCCATAAGAGTTCCCGTTTTATCTAAATCTCCCCAAGTTCCACTATCATATGTAAAAAAGTTTTGACCAATTAGCGTATATGTATTAGCTGATACATTGTATGTGCTTATTTGATACCAAACTCTTTGATTTAAAATATTAATTTCAAAAAGATGCCAATCGCCGTTATCAATATTAGCATAGGTTATAGTTTGATCTGCGTCATTAAGAACATCATTACGAGCTGTTGCACCGTCTGATTTTATATTGCTCCAAACAACCCCAACTCTATCATGCCATTCACTCGCAAACACAATCAAGCCGGCGCGGGTTGTTAACCCGGATCCAAATTCACTTGTTGGACGTTCGTGACAATATGCATAAAACCAAACCGCATCAGCACCACTTCCTGTAGCATTAGCAACTCGGAAATAGAAGGAGGCGGAGATATTACGAAAATGGGTGAAATTAAATTGCAACGCTCCAGACCGACCCGATGCTTCATCAGTAATTCTAGCACCATTTTGATAATCTATATAAGAAGCATCTCCAACAAAACTTCCTGTTGGAAAAATATCGCCGGCGGTGGTTGGGTTTTGATATCCAGTCCAATTGCAAATTACAGGCTCGTACAAAGCGGCATCGATTGCAGGTATTCCATCCAATTTTATTTTATCGTTAAAAGACATTCGGCCATCCGCCGTTTGTGTTACTCGCGTATCAACATAACCTTTAGTAACAACAGAACTGTTATTGTTTATAGTAGAGATATTAGTAATTGTATTACCTCCCATATCAATTGATTGATTAACCACTCCCAAATTTAAATCAAGAATTGTAAACGTCTGTCTATAAATCTGGAAGGTTGACAGACCCGGGTTGGTTGAACCCGAGGTTGATGTAAGACAGAACAATCTGAAATATGAATATGTTTTATCAAAATTTTGTGTGACATTAATTGTTTGAGTTGAGTTATTTATTGCTACAGAACTATCCACAGGTATTAATACGTCCCAACTTGTATTGTCATTACTTCCCTCAAATCGCCATGATGCTGGATGCTCGGTTGAAGGTGATGGCCTACCACGTAAATCAATTTTATAACACATTATTGCGGAAGGGCATTGAACCTGAATCCAATAATCGGTTTGAGTATTATTTGTTGCCCAATCTGTTGAATCATTACCATCAAACGCTTTCCAACTTGCAAAATCAGTTGTATTAAATGCAGTGCTTGCGGTTATTGCAAAACCATTTCCACTCCAATCTGCCATGGTAGGTATGTGACCAGTTTCAACCGTTTGGAATCGATCCTGCTTTAAGGCTCCACCTCCAACTAAATTATCAACCTCCGTTTTGGTATAGGAATCAGTTATATCTCTTTTTAAATTTAAGGAATTATCAACTTCAGTTTTGCTATAAGAATCAGTTATATCTCTTTTTAAATTTAGGGAATTATCAACTTCGGTTTTGGTATAGGAATCAGTTATATCTCTTTTTAAATTTAGGGAATTATCAACTTCAGTTTTGGTATAGGAATCAGTTATATCTCTTTTTAAATTTAGGGAATTATCAACTTCAGTTTTGGTATAAGAATCGGCCGTATTGCGTTTTAAATTTAATGAATCATCTATTTGAGTTCGAGAATAAGAATCAGTTATATCTCTTTTTAAATTTAACCCATTGTCAACCTCTGTTTTTGTATATGAATCGGCTACGTTCCGTTTTAAATTTAGGGAATTATCTATTTGAGTTTTGGTATAGGAATCTGCAACATTTCTTTTTAAATTTAGTTTAGTATCAACTTCACTTTTTTTATAACCTTCATCTTCATTAATATATCGGTTATCTCCGAATGTAACACTTATTCCACCAGAAGTACCACCACCAGTACTTGATGTTCCGTTCCATGAGGGTGTTCCAGAAAATAACATTTTTTACTGTCTATTTTATAGAGTCTAAAATCTAAATACTTCGGGGTTTACACGAGCTTCATTCGAAAGTCGATATAAAAAATACAACGCCGCTTGCCGCAATAACTTTTATCAAAGTTTGAAACTGTTCGTGATGATCTCCACATAAACGATTTTTAGTATGATTAAATTTGTCTTTTATTTCCTGTAACGGAGGAAGCGCGTATGAATCAAAAAAATAAACAAGTTTTGGTTTTGAATAAACTGCTGACCAATGAACACCATTTTCTTTTGTTGTTTCAATATTAACAATGAAAGATCCATATCTTGGTAAGTCTTTTATCTCATCCCGCATAACACATCTGAATGGTTTTATTTTTAACTGCCTCGCCCAATTTGTTAATTCGATATTGCTTGTTGTGTCTGTTCCATATCTTTGTTTAAAATCATCCCACGTCATGGTCATTTTATGTTCCTGAAAAACTCTTGGTTTTAGTTAGTTTCGTAGGTGTGGGTTTTAACAATTCCTTTCTTATTTTATCAGCTTGTAACTGCCTTAATTTTGCTAGTTCTAGTTCGTAATTATCTTCAGCTTTTTTAACTTTTTCTGATTGTTTTTTTATTAAATTATTATTATCGTGCTTTGCACGCGAACATGTTGTTCGATTACCCATTTTTACTATAGGAAACGGACAAAGTCCGCGAACCTTCGTTCGATCGTGAGCACGCGTTACGATAAACCTGTTTTATACGTAAAATTATTGTTATTGACTGCCCACCAAAACTTATTAATCTATCGCTTTCATCTACAATCCTAATATAAATTGATTGAACGCTATATTGATTTAAAGGATAATATATTGGGGTTTGGGTGCAACAATCATTTTCTCTCCAATTGGAACAGCAAGAAATGGGATTGAATAAATAATTCCACGTTGAACCAAAACTCCATTATTATCTGTTATATAACGCCGTTTGATATGTCGGTTGTTATATTAATTGTATTACTCCCCCTCAATATTTCCCACTGTATCACCGGTGCTTGATGTGGTAACTATTCGGGAATTAAATCCAAGTATGGTTCTGAGTGAATTTGCAATTGTGAAATCAACCTGATATCCGGATCCTAGTGATAGTGTGAATCTGCCAGACGGTAAATCAACACCTATAACAATTGCTCCTGCTACCCAATCACCATTAGTTGTTAATTCTCCTTCTATATAAGCATTCAAATCAGTATAGCTATACGCTCCTGGGTTAACGCTAAATGTTGTCCAATTGGCTCCGGAATCTTTAGAATATCTAAATTGATTATTTGTTGCATTAATTAATTGAGGCATGTTGAAAACCGAAAATAGAATTAAACCTATTTGATAACTTAGGCTTTGATCAAGTTGTAATGGATCGCGCAATTGAATCCGTTGCTCGCTGGTTGTCATTATAAACTGTAATGTTGTACTAAATTTTGAATTAGTTCGATCTACCAATTGTTTTATAGTATCTAAATTTGTAGTCATTTTTATAGTGGGAAATTAATCGTACGAGGTCGCGTGCTACGATCCTCTTCTTCCTCATCGTCTTCTTTTATCAAATTTGTTAAAATTCTATGTTTCCTTTCTAACCTCGGATTGATATAAATATGTTTGTATTGGCTATCATCCCAAATTTTTTTACACATACTTTTAAATGGTTTTGCATCCAATCCGGGATTAAATCTAGCGTGAATATTTTGTAGATCATAGTTATCTAAATCAAACATTACACAACAGCTAGCATTCTTTTTATAATCGATTCTAATTCTCTAAAGGATTGAGTAAGATAAAAAGCTCCAATTCCATCTCCTCTACCACTAACAAAAATTTCCTTTTGCAATTCTTGATCACCGTCATTAATACAATCATCAAAAATAATTAGTGTTTTATCATGTTTTGGAATTTGATCATAGGCTAATCGGGTTGATACTCTAACAGTTGGGGCTCGATCGACGAAGTCGCGACCCTTCGGGGCGATCGTGATGTTTTCTGGCTGTTGTGCCATTGTTTTACATAAATCCTCAATGTCTGCTAGATTAAATCGCGGTTCGTCATCATCCTCATATTGCTCATATGCTCTTAACATTCTAAACAAGACATCTTTTTTTAATTTGTTTTTTAATCCATGTTTAAGAAATTCATAATATTTTATTCTAGGTTTATTAGTATAAATTATTAAATTATTATAGTCTAACATTCCATCTGTTGTTAATAAATCGTAAACAAAGTGTGTTTTTCCTTTACCTGATCCTCCGATTACTAAACAAAGAAAAGGATCATTTGGAAATATTTATTGTGTTTTGCCTTTACCATTTTTAAAGAAATAATTTAAATAGGCGCGACGGTCGGAGACCTGCACTCATTTTACAATGGTGCGTCCCGAACAATCGTGCCATCAGCTTTAGCAATTGACATATATTCCTCTAGAAACAATACGTGGGCGTCAAGTGCCTGATTACCGGTTTTATTAATCTCTAACATATAATTAAGTCCAATATTGGCTACGTTTTCTTTCTGTGCCGTTAGATCATAAACAACCACTGGATGAATGTTTAGAAACTCTGTGGGTGTGTACTGAGGGACGGCATACGCTTCATTTTTGGCATAATCTTGATAATATTTTATAAAATCATTAACATTATTATTTGCTATATTTAAATTAGGGGTCTTTAACCGGATAATATTGATCATCAACCTGCAGGCGGATATTCTGAACATTAAACTCGTTAATTGCAGCAACGCGTTGTCTGTTGCGGTAGCTGCTTGTGCTGCTATGCACCGATTGAAGCCAATATAAATCCCCATTTGCTCTTTTACTCCTTCTATTTGTTATCTTAAACCAAACAAAAATATATCTCACCCGACGTTTTGATGTCAGTATTTGCCACTGGAATGAATCCTGGTTATTATTAATGGTTCGCATAAAATGTCGACGATTCAAATAAAATATTTCCTGATCATGCGTTAACTGATTATCGATGTGTTTTAAAAGTGGGGCTGTTACCTCAATAGTTGGTACGACTAATTGAATTGAATCTATACGAACTGCTATATCGGTTGAAATTGAGGTTCCATAAAGTATCCTAGGCTGATATCCACCAGATATTTGCAACTGTATCCCAAATTTTAATCCTTTCCATACCCGATTTGGTGAGAAAAACCCAAATAGTGGAAAGATTGAAAAGTCCTGCTCATATGCTGTTGCTGTGGTTAAAACCGCGACTGGGAATTTATTCTGACGATCTATAAAACCAGTATTAATATCTTTTGTATTAGTCATAGTGGTTACAACTGGAACTATGTTTGTATTAAGGTAAACAATTAGCGCTGCAGTATCTGCACCGGCTGCGTTTTGTACATTAGGGAAAACTACTGCTTGCCGTTACCTTTATCCGGCATCCACCCAACATTATCACCAACTTGTTTTGATAAATAAGTATAATTTAAATGTTTCAAAACTCCATTAATCTCTGCGGGGTTTGATGATGTCTCAACCTCAGCACCATTAACAGTTAGTTGAGCTTGGGAAAAACATTTATAAAACCAATCATTTTCTATTATTATTCCGGATCGATCTGCGATATCTCCGGCTGCAAGAGCAGTTCCATCATTTCTAGTATACAACCATCTAACGCGGAAAAACGCATTTTTCATATCCAATATAGTGTTGGTTGCGCCGATGTCAAAAGTTACCGTTCCAGTAGTAAAGTTATTTGAATTATCACTTGTTGGTAGGGTATAATTTAAATCTTTGCTCTGACCTCATTAATATACTGTCGGTGCTTTTTGAAATGAAATTTATCACTCCACATAGTTTTTGTTTCAGCCATTTTTTTAAGTTAAAAAAGTTTTTTATGTTAAAAAATGAGTCAATTTATGGACGTTGATGGAGAGTTAGCGATTTATAAAGAGAAGCAAAGATATTCTGATTTTGTTAGAAATTTACAAAAAAGAAAGTTAGGAATACAATTAGCGGTGAAAGATTTGCTGCTCCTTTTGTTAATCCTATTACTGGGAAAATTAGTGAACTAGAAAAAACAGATAAAGATCTTCTGGAAAAAATTGCTAAAAATACGGAGCCAAAAGAGGATGAAATTTTGGATGAGCCGCCTGCTTATGATGTTGATCAAGCACAATTGAGATTGCAGAGATTAGACGTGCAGAGCGGGGGGATGGGAACAATATCCAAGAGTACCAGCTAGTATTGCTGCGACAGATTTAGGTAATAATAATTATCGAATTGGTGGAGTTGATAAAAATCGAAATGAACTATATAGAGAATTGGGCGGAGCATATAATATTGTTATGAACCCTAGGGTAAAGTTTAACCCTGATTTATATACTAGGGATGAATTAAGTAAGTGCTAGAATTTTTTATGATGAGTTAGGAGAGCTTTAAAAATACCAGCTTGTATAAAAGGATTGTTAATTCTATAAATAACAAACCAGCTGTTGGAGAAGGATTTAAAACACCGCGAAAACTTGTTTTAGCTGCTGCGAAAGCTGCTGGACATACTAGTAGTTTTTAATTAATTGTTAAATTTATTTTTTATAAAAATGAAACAAAATTTGTACTACGTGTAAATTGAGAAACCGATGACTAAAGAATTTTTTTGTTGGAGAAATGACACAAAAAAATTTAAAATCTTTGTCGATCTTGTGAGAAAGTTAAATGTACTATGTGGAGAATAAACAATAAAGATAAATGTAATAAATATGCAAAAATAAATATCGCACTGATGAAAATTCAAAAATATTAGTCTAATTAGAGCTAAAATAATTGGCATTGAGAATTTTCATGACAAACATTATATCTCCTATCTTGGTTGCACAAAAGAATTCTTTTTTGATTGGTTAAATTTCACAAGAAATTATTATGTTCCAAAAAATTATACTGGAAAGTTAGATATTGATCATTTCATTCCCGCTTCTTCATTTAATTACAAAGACGATGATCAGATTAAAAAGTCTGAAAATTGGAGAAATAAAAGATACTTAACTAGCGTAGATAATAACTATAAAAAAGTTAAACAACCAACAATTGAAGAATTTGCAAAACAATTGGTGCTTTCATGTATTTTAAGGCTATTAAAAATGAGCAACCGAACGAAGTTCGCGTTCCTTCGAACGATCAAATAGTATTTGAAGGAGGATTTTAGATGTTCAAAAAGGATTAACAAGCTTACCACCAATCTTTACTACTGGTAAATATACAGGGAACTACACCTACCATCAATGAACTTCACAGGTTAACCCGTGGCCTGAGTGAGGAAGGCAATGTCCTTGCTAGTCACTATTTGTGGCGACATCTCCAAATTGCGTGAAACCCGTCATACAGCTTCAAGTACCACTTCAATTGAGAAATCTTTTGAAGGAACAGAGGTAACTCCTCTTCCCAAAGGTAAAAAGCTTGAAGACACGGTGGCAATGCGCAGCCAAGCTCCTAAGTATTTTAAATATAAGGAGAAGGTTCAGAGAGCAGACGGAGATGGGCGGTAATTATCGCCGCTTAAGGTGTGCTCCAGCCTCTTTCGAAAGATTGAGGGTAAACTACCCGGCACTCGCTTAGATTTGAGATTAAATCCTGATGACACCCAAAATCTGATTCAATTCCAATAAATGGGATTGATTGGTTAGCATACTATCACGACTTAGCATATAGAGATGCTGACAAGAACCACGCCGAGGAAGCATTAAGATTAAAACATGAAGCCGATCAAAAAAATGATTCAAGGATTAGATAACTTGCAGGGATTATCGGTAGGTCAAAATTAACTAGTGGATGGTTAAAAAGATCTTGCAGTCTAAAGTTAAATTTGGTTTGGGAATTAATTATAATCAACATGGAAATAATTGTGTGAGTGTTTTACTTTAAGTGGTGGTTAAGTTCTGATGAGGCAAAGATTCTTCATAAAGAATATCGAAAACCTAAATTTTATAGAAAAATCATGAACTTCAAAAAGAATGAAATTTGGTATGCTGATTTAATGTCGATGCCGAACGAAAGAGGATATAATATATCTTAACCATATTAGATGGTTTTACCGATACGCGTGGGCTGTTCCTTTAAAATCCAAAAAAGGAGAGGATGTTGCTGCTGCTTTTAGAAGTCTTGGAGAAAAAAGCGAAAGATTGTGTGTTGACGAAGGAAAAGAATTTTACATCCTCATATGTATAAATTGTATCATTTTGAAAAAGGACA